>JADFUC010001597.1:0-86767 GCA_019722365.1 Lithospermum erythrorhizon
CTCAATTGTACTTCGTTCAGTTACGTATTGCTGTGTGAATGAGTATACATTTCTTTGTAATAGAATTATGTGTGAATGGTGTACATGTCTTTGTAATATATAATTAATATTGTGAATGGTGTACATGTCCTTGTGATATGAATATGTGTGGTTCATTGTGTGATCCATGTTATGTTATGTGATTGTGTTTCTTGGCGCTGAAGATTCTTTGGAGGTAAGTGATGGCTTGAACTCCCAACTTATATTTCTGCACTTTTTGTATTTGTGGCCTTGCTTCGGCCTTTTTGTATACGTGGCCTTGTCGGCACTTATGGTATTTATGTGGCCTTGTCGTGATTTGTGATTTGATTCACGATTGTGTCTTTGTTTCGGGTAATGCTTTATTTGTTGGGAGTAAAGTAGTTGGTTGTTGAGGGTGATGGCTAGAGTTATACGTATCTTTGAGGTGACTTGAGTATTAGGAGATGACCCTAAAATTGGGATGGTTATGGGTTAGGTGGCTCTATAAGAGCGTTGTTTATCAGCTTTATACGTCGGTATAAGAGCGTTGTTTTATCGACTTTATACGCCGGTATAAGAGCGTTGTTTGCTCCGGCTCACATTCGGTACTTATAAAGGCGTTGTGTATCAACTTTTTATACATCGGTATAAGAGCGTTGTGTATCGGCTTTTATACGTCAGGCCTTAAGAGCGTTGTATACTCGACTTTTATCACGTCGGTATAAGGCGTTGTGTATCGACTTTATAAATCATTATAAGGCGTTATTAATATCGACTTTATACGTCGGTATAAGAAGCGTTGTGTATAGCCTCACGTCGGTATAAGGCGTTGTTTACTCAGAGCTTTTTATACGTCGGTATAAGGCGTTGTTTATCGACTTTTTGCTTGATTATAAGAGCGTTGTTTATCAGCTTTATACTTCGGTATAAGAGCGTTGTTGATTGATAGGTTGAGCTTATGTGCATCAGGGATTAGAATCCGGATGGTATCTAGTCGATGAGTGATTGATGACTAGAGTATAACTTTGTAGGGTCTTTGTTGCCAAATTACATGTGGAGTTTACGGTGTTAGTCGGAAAGCCATTAAGTAAAATTTAAATTGTGGTAAGTAACATATAAAATATAATGAATTTTCCTGTAGTCTTTAAAATAGGTGAGAGATTTAAATTTATTATTATTTGTATGATGAGTGGGTTAACTTATCGGCATTTATTTTCACTCTGACTTTTTAGGCCGACTCTATTTTCCTATGGGCGGGCGTTTTATGCCTAGGTTGTTGCGGGATGACCGAGATGCATTGGCCGGGAAGTAGGCTAGCGTACCCGAGAGAGATGGCGTGGTGGCTTGAATACCTCAGCTTGATCATACTTTATCTTCTTTGAAGTTTTGTTGTATGTAATAATTATTGTTGTCTCGTGTAGTAGAACAAGTGGGTTGATATTATTACTTATATTTGTTACTTTTTCGGTTGTTTGCATTGGTTGGATTCACCGATGGAGCGAGAGGTTGTATTGTTTTATTTATGATGATGTGTGTGTGTGTGTTTAAATAAAGGAATTAAGTTTTAATCTTTGTATCCATCATTGGTGACTCTAATTTATACAGGTGGGGGCCGGTCCCGACAGGGGGCCACACTGGGGGCAGTGGGTACACATGAGAGTATAAATTTCTTTCCGTATCCTCTGGGGGTATGGGTCGGCGACCTCTCTCTTCCTACTCATGATACCGGGAATTATTCTCAAGTCACGATGCACATCAAAGGCTACCAGTCTCACAGGTATACACCCATATGATAGGCTCATTCTCATAACTATGCTCTGAATTATTGGTGCAACACGTATATTCTACCACACTTGTTAATACTCTCCCTTGTCCCTTAGGGGTTTTGTCGGCTTTCATCTACACTCGGTAAGTCCATTAATTCAAATACTTAAGAACTAACATTGAAAGCATCACCATCATTAGTTCCCATTATATTATCCTTTAAAAAAATTTCCATTTTATAACCCGATACATTAACCGTCATATTTCTCTTATAATTGAGATCCCAAGATTGTTGATATTCGTTACTAATTCCACTAATTTCCTTCAACCTCCTCCGAGCGAGCCGGTATTTCAAATCTGCAATTTCTGAAATTCGGCTTATAACTGAACTCATCATGAAAATTTATCCTCGACCTTTGAATCGGAACACCACCAGTTATCATCTGTCTTGGAAACAGTATAATATCCAAACATTTTACTCCCCACTTATCACCTTAGGAATGTAAGTAGTCTCTATTCTTGGCAAAAACCAAATCTGTACATTTGATTCATTTAACCTTTAACCTTAACCGTCTATTCCGCGTCTCTTAACCATAGTTTATGAGATTCGCCTCTTATAACTCCTTTCAACTCATCTAACAAAAAATTCAAATTTTCTCCAAATCAACATTCTTCGTTATATATAATTACATACAATATACTCAAGTCTTCGAAGAAATCATCATTCCTTTCTCATGTCTTTTCCTTGAATACTCGAACAACCAAATTGCACCATTAATTAAATCTTTGATGCTCAACTAATGACCCACCAAATTTATATGCCGAGTTTTCCCATACTTTCTCCACATGATTCAGCATGTTACAACTCACGTATCCTACACCCGGTAAACATATACTCCGCATGCCTTCTGTTGGTTCTATTCCGTGCTTCCGTTTCATCATGATCAAAGATTATACAACTTCATCATGCATTAACAACCTAAAGAAATCTCTTTTCAACCTAATGCAATCATGTTGTAATTCTCAAAAGATTCACATTGTCATTAGCTTTAAATAATATATCACCATTCCGCTAAGATCATATTTCATAAAATTATTTGACACTATATCCGGAGTCTAGAGTTTTATTAACAGGCACTTACTACTGCCATCGTTTCTTTCTTGAGAATCTCAAAATTTTCTTTTCTCTTTTTTTTCGCTTTATTCTTCAAACGACACTTACAACTTAAACAACTCGGAACTTCATAATGACAATTAACTAAAATATTCATTTTTATCAATCTACTCGATTGCATTAAATCAGCATATTCTCTAGTAGAGTACTCACACACTTAATTTTACCAATACCAATTTTTTTCCAATATTTCAGATGTACAATCATATTCCAATACATCTAGATGATCGATAACCTCGCACAATCACCCAATCGTAACAACAGTTTTACGGCAAAAATTTCTCATTTCGACTTCTCCTGGAGATTCCCTTAGAATCCGCTTCGAAATAGAATTTTCAATGTCAACCTATTGCGACACTTACATCTTCTCTTCTTGCCTCTCATTCATACCCGCGCCAGGACAGCAAGATTCATTAACTCCACTTCATTAACTTCCACTTGAGTGGCCCGTCTTGATACGTCCAACTAAATTAATCCTCTCTCTAACACTTACTCCAATATCATAATTATCACTGACACTCTTCCACCAATTATTTCAGGCACACCGATTTAACTTCACGCATCTAAGGATCAACAATCTTATACCACAATCACCAGATTACCCTTAATGCTCTTAGATTTACATAAATACATAAACACTCAACAACTCAACAAACATTATAGATTTCTTTCTGACATCTTTTTGGTATCTCCTTTCTCCCAACAAAATTCAACCACCCATCATGTCTTGTGTCTTCGTTTCCAAACTTTACGCCTTGAGTTCACATCCTCTGCTAACTCATTATCCAGTGAAAAATAAAATCTACCCAACTTCAATGGGAACCGCTATCCGGATAAACATAAATCCAAGTGTGTATTCATCAAATTTACTAACCGCTTCACTTCTTATGTTAGCTTACAACAAGCGATCGTTCAAAAATACTCAACCTTCCCCTAAGGGGTGCTCATGCGATTCGACAAAAATCTTCCGGGTGGCATCCTCGGCGATCGGCGATCAACGAAGAAGAAAAATTTAGACTCCACAAAACTTACTCAGATATGACAGCTTCACTCGACCATCTTACACTAGGCACATAACCGCACGAGGACAACACAAAAGCGGAAACTAAGCTACGTTACCAAAGGTGCTTAATGACGCCGGTCGGCCGCCACGAGGTTAAGGTCATCAACAACACCTTTTTACGAGTCACCGTCGATGGACTGACAACTTGCTAAAGACTTCATTTGACATTAAGAATAATAAAAAATATACTTTTTTGCCCATGTTGGTGAACTAACAACATATATAATAAAATGCTGAATAACATAATACAAATCCACCTTAGCCAGTAGCTCAAAGAGATACAAATAGAAATCCAAGAAGCCTTGCCAGGGAAAATGTGGCAGCAGAACCCTCGATGAGGGAAATACAATACACAAGTCTAGCAATATACAAATTGACAAAAAAGCGAGGGGGAAATAGTGTTCTACAAATCACATAGAGTTCTCTCATACGATATCACATAACACTTTATAACCGTCAGCAGTTGCATATTCATTTAAGGAAAACGTTACCGGCACACCGATCATCAAATGAGGAATCCGCCTCATGTAATACACATATAAGGGAATCCGCTCCAAATAGTACACGCGAGATCACTCCAAATATACACATATGAGGAATCCACCTCCACATAATCAGATGAGGCCTCCACCTCCATCCTCCCGACCGAGGCTACACCTACATGTGCATATCACACCAAAGCTCCGAATCCAAGGCTACCCACCTGATATACGCGCTAAACCTCCGGTCGGGAGTCACCGCGCTCCGCAAATAACACACAAGGCAATCAAAGCACATCTGCACACGGCCACACACACACAGCACACCACGGCCACCTGACACCACGGCTACACTCAATCTTAACATGAATCATATTCACAACTATCTCATAATACAAATCTTTATCTCTCATAATATACCTCATAATCTCAATTATTTCATCATATGAATCATAAATCAGAATTTACACATAATATCAATCATAATCTCAATTATTTCATAATATGAATCATAATCACACAATACACATATCAGAATAGTCCCAAGACAACACATGCAAAATATATAACATAATATATATGAAAGGTCCCATCGTGAGATTTGTACTCACCTCGAGCCCAAAAGCAGTAATGATGACTCTAGGCAGTCCTCGTGCTAGATCCAGGCTCAACTCCTATTCAAAGAAATTATACATTCATAACATCCCTTAGAATAACCTCTCTTGCATCTATATAATCCCGAGTGTGGCGTATTACCGTCTCACGATTTAAATTTAAAAGGCTTCTTGCTTAATCATCCTATCCAGAAGATTGGTATACACTTTTAATATTCCAACATAACTACATTCTAATCGCCAACTTTGTAAAATCTCAATATTGATCATCTCCTTATTACCCAACAATAACACTTTAATACGTTCACAATCAATCCAACAATCAATTGACAACTAGTGTCATTAAATACAACCTCCAATTCAAACGCTAAATGCGAACTTTTCCCAAACTTTTCTCAACTAATCTCTATCCATATCAAACCAATAATTCTATACCCAAAACAACTATATTAAAGTCCTCCCCAACCTCATATTACAGATTTAAAAGTTAATTTAAGAAAAGTAAATAAAAATTAAGCCCTCAACTTACACCGCTTTCCCCCAATAATCACTCAAAATCACGGCTAACCTAAATGCTTAGATATAACATTTCTATATACTTAACAAATTCAAGATCTAAAAGTCACCAAAATCCCACTTAAAAGTCAACTCTTCAAAACTCAAGAAATATCTCAAAAGATTTGATCTTTTTCTTTTCTAGATATGGTAAGGGATGATGAGGAGAAGCAAATCCACCACTTTGATGCTTGAGTTTAAAAAAGCGACTGTCGATGAGAGAAATGGAAAATTTTGAGGAGGGAAAGTAATTTCGGCCAAAGGGGAATGGATGAGGATGAAGATAGTGGTGGTAGGTGGGATATTTAGAGGGGAAAGAAATTTAAGTTCCATTCGGTTTGATTCGAATTCTACACCTTCCGTGCCATCTCAGCGACAGGAATTTCCATTGTGTTATTCGAGGGCATATATTTTCTCATCTCTCATACTCTGCATCTCGATATCGATATTATTCCAAAATTATTTATACTATCTCCGGGTCCCACCACAAACGAAATATACCACCAACCGACCGTTTGTTGAATTTCTCACTACTCGGCCGAAATTTTTTAATTTTGCCCGAAATACTCCACATAGAGAAACTTATATACTATCAACACATAATATTGGTAAGAACGAGTTATTACACCCGGTGGGTCTTCTAGTTCCGATTCGAGGGCGGCCAGAAATTAAAACGGGGCAGGGAGTTATTTCGGTGCTCCGTCGGTTCGTGCAGGTTGCCGCGACTCGCCCCACACACGAGGGTATGTGCCCGCAGGGGTCCCCGGGTGGGTTTTGAGGTGGGCATTGCGGGATTAAGAGAGAGTTGTCGGTGTTTCGATGTGGTCAAGTTGGGCACGGGATCAGGGAGGAGGATGATATGCTTTTCGTTGTCGGCTGACGGGGCATCGCCGTGTACCCGGCCGAGGGGAGGAGGAGTACTAGTACTTAAGGTTCGGTATACTAGAGGCGGTTATCGAGGGGCCGTGGAGTCGAGGGGCGGATCACGGAGACCGCGGGGGAAGCGTAGTGGGCGCGGCCAGGCCCGGTGTTAGAGCGAGGCCAGTGCAAGCCAGGGATACTCGGGGTAGTGGCGAGGTACTCTCTATTCTTGTGTGAGAGAAATCGAGGCTAGAGTATTGTTTGATTACGGAGCTGCACCGTTAACTTTGTTTGCAGGGAGTCTTGTTGTTGCCTTACCTTTATGTTGTGAGTCTTTGCTGGTTTACTGATATTATGACCTTGCGAGTAGGAGGTCGGTTGAGGGCTGGAACGGGGCATATAAGGATTATCCTTTGGGTGGTGGAGTTGTTACTGTAAGATTTACTTCGGCTGAGGCTGGTAGATTTTGATCCTTATTTTGGGTAAAACATCATGCGTGATTGATTGCCACGGAAGGAGATTGCAGCAAAGAGTCGGGGAGATGGGACATCCGTTCGTAGGGGGCAGGGAAGATTCTACCTTGAGGTTTTATATATCAGAGCACTTGAGGGCTAAAGGTTGATGAAGAAGATTTTTTGTTAAGGTTTTTTGGGCTGTCACGATTGATATGAATAAAAGAAGAGAGCAAATTGGAGGATGTTCGAGTTGTTAGGGATTCATGGATATTTTTCGAGGAATTACGGTTGCATGAGGAAAGCGATGAGAGTTTTCCTAGCCGAATTGTTCTGACCCGACACCAATTTCTATTCCACCATACCCGAATAGCTGACCGAGTTACGAGGAGTTGAGGACTTCGATTCTGAGGGAGATTCTTGAATAAAGGGAGATTCATCAGAACCGAGTGTATCTCAGAGTGGGGTACACTATGAATACATTTGTAAAGAATAAAGAATGAAATGATTCCGATGAGGCACATGCATTGACTACGAGCGAGTTGAACAAAGCCCAACAAAATAAAGAACCGATATCCCTTGCCGAGGTGATTTGTTTGATCGGCTTAAGGATGCAAAGAAGTGTTCGAAGATTGATTTGAGGTCCGGTTATCCGCGAGTTGAGGATCAAGGAGGTGATATTCCGTGGTCCCGACTTTCAATCTCGATATGGGCATTGCCAGATTCATGGTGATGCGTTTGGGTTCTAAATGCACTACTTGACATTTAGCTAAGATTTGATGAATGGGTATTCAGGGAGTATTTGGATAAATTTGTGCTTGCTCTTCATCATTGACATTACGATATATTCGGCGAGGAGCATAGAGATGACTAGCGAGGATCGTATTGGAGGCTTTGAGACATCACAAGTTATATCAGGCACAAGGTTTATATTGACGGCGAGAAGAAGAGAGGCATGAGGAGATATTACCGACCACGAGAGTTTGAAGTATCTTCGATGCAAAAGGGAATTGAATTTGAGAAGGTGGATGGAGTTCATTAGTGACATATGATGGCGACTGACAAATTATCACCGGGGGAAAGGCAAATGTGGTGGGTGATCACTTATTTGAGCCGAAAGGAGAAAGAAAAGATCAGTAGTGGAGATAAGCAGTGAGAGTCGGCCTTAATGTTGGAGCGATGGTGAGGCAATTGTTCATAGCAGGGAGTTCGGCCCCGGTACTCTTTGGATGCAGAATCTTGGAGTTTGCATTTTTAAGATGAGGGAGGCTATAGAATATCGGTAAAGGAAGTGAGGAATGGGAACGAGTAGATTTTCACAGTTTGACGAGTGGAGCTCGAGGATGGATGGCATGTTATGTGTACCGTATTAGGAGTGGTTTGAAAGAGATTCTTGATGAGGCTCATAATACTTCTTATAGCATGCATCCTGGTAGCACGAAGATGTACAGGGATTTGAGGTTGACTTACTGGTGGCCGGGAATGAAGAGAAATCGCAGAGTTCGTGGCGAAGTGTTTGGTTTGTCAGCAGGTGAAGGCGGAGCATAGACATCATGCGGGATTGTTGCAGACTCTTCCTATTCCTGAGTGGACGTGGGAGAATATTACCATGGACTTTGTATTTGGGCTTCCTAGGTCGATGAGGCGAAATGATGAATCTGGAGTGATTGTGTCGGTTAAGGCTGTCGAAGTCGGCTCATTTCTTACCTATTAGATCTACTGATGGGCACTCTGAGAAGCTAGTGAGGACTTATGTTGATCAAATTGTGAGGTTGCATGGGGTTCGGTGATGATCATTTCAGACCGCGATCACGAGATTTGCCGAGATTACGGAGGGTTTTCAGGAGGGCATTGGGGGACTAGAATTTGGGTTAGTACATCTTTTCATCCCACTAGAGATGGGCAATCTGAGAGGACAATTCGGACATTGGAGGATATCTTCATCTTTGTGTTACGGTTTCTCAGAGTTGGAATGACCAGGTTGCCCAAGATGGAGTTCGCTTATAATAACAGCTTTCATGCTAGCATTGAGATGGCACCTTTTTGAGGCATTGTATGGGCGGAAGTGTCGGACTCCAGTTTGTTGGAATGAGGTGGGAGAAGAAGGCATATGGTTACGAGGTTGGTTGAGGAGGTCGGTGGGGTGGATGCGGTTGATGACAACATCGGGGACAGCTCGGGGATGAGCCAGAGAGTAATGCCGTCGTCCGCAGGGAATAAGACTTATCTTTCGAGGTTGGTGACCGTGTGTTCTTGAAGATATCTCCGTGGAAGGGTGTGATGCGATTTGGGAGGAAAGGAAAGTTGAGTCCTCGTTATATTGGACCGTTCGAGATCTTGGGAGAAAGTTGGATCCATGGCTTATCGTTTGGCGTTGCCTCCGAGTTTGGATAGGATTCATAATGTGTTCCATGTATCTTGCCTGAGGAAGTATATCCCTGATGAGTGCGCATTCTTAGCTCGCTACCGGTGGATCTTGAGGAGGACCTCACGTTTGAGGAGAACCCGGTGAAAATTCTGAGCTGGAAGGGAGAAGGTGTTGAGGAGCAGGTGGTGGCCTTAGTGAAACTTTGTGGAGGAATGTTGGCCTTGGCGTGGAAGAAGCGACTTTGGAGCGCAAAGGATGACATGAGAGTCGATACCGAAGCGTTCACGTAGGAGGTTAGTTGTAGCTATTTTTTGGTTTCCTTTAACTGGTTTGAGAGTTGCCATTATTTATTTAGGTGATAAATCAGTTTGAGAATTTCGAGGCGAAATTCTTGTGGAATGGTAGATTGAAATAACTTGGGTCCCAAGCCTAGCGATTTTATTAAATTATATGGGACCCGGAGATGATATCAATAATTTCGGAATAGTATCGATATATCGAGACGAGTATGAGATGAGTAGTAATATATGCCTCGGGGAATAACACATTTGAAATCGTTTTCATTAAAATTTTATGCCAAAAAGTGGAGAAATAAAACCGCAACCAAACGGCACTTAACTTTTTTCCCTTTAAATATCTCACCAACCTTATCCACTATTCATCATCTTCATCCAAGCCGTCCACCACATTCTATAGAGGTGGGATGTTTGATATTGATTGGAAGAGAATATTATGAGTTAGGTTTTTTGTAAGTGAGGTGGTAATTGAGTTTTTGAATCTAAGGTTGATTATATGGATTAATTGGTTGGAGAATTGATTGTTGGATTGATTAGAGGTTGTTTAAAGTGTTGGAATTGGGGTAGAGGGAGGGCCGATTTGATTAGTGATTTGGGGTGGTTGGAATTTCGTTGTTTTTTAGTCGTTTTACTTGGCGGCGTAGTAATGTTTTTCACCTAGGAGGTTGTTAAGTTGATAACTATAATTGTTGTCGTTGGAGTAATGTTATAATAGGAGGAACTTTCATTGGGTTATTTTGGGAGTACTTAAATATGAGATAAATTACTCTAAGTAAAGAAGACTATATTACTAGTTGTCTATTATAAGTAGTAATTATAATTTTCAGATGCTTGTTTAGAATTTGATGGAAGTGGGGAGAAAGATTCGTTGTTGTGATTGCGTGGAGAAGCATATAGCTAGCCGAGGGTGAGTAGTTATCTCAAGGTGTATATATGTATTTACTTGAATTGTGTGAGCTATGATATTGTTTATTGTGATTACTTGAAACTTACTTATATGTGAATATTATTATTGATTGTGATTGATATTTGAGCATGATATTGTGGAATTTTGTGTTATCTTGTTGATTGGATGTTGGAAGTTGAGTAGTTGAGCTATTGGGGAATGTTTAGTTTGGAATCATGGTGATTTCGGATGTGTTTTGAGTCAAGTTTTGTGGTGTAGGCTTCAGGGGCTGATTTGACTTGTTGATATTTAAGATGGGGGATTTGTTGGATGATTTGAGTGTGTTATTTATTTGCTTACTCGTACTTATTAATGAGTGTAATTTGTTGTGCCTCGTACTTAAGGTATTAGTGTGTTGTTATTGCCTCGTACTTCGGTATTGAGTGTCCCACAATTTATTTATTGCTCGTACTTGATTTATGATGTATGTGAAGGCGTGTGGCCAGCGTACCAAAATTGAGCACATAACACATAAAAATCCTTATTTGCTTTGACCCACATAATTAGCCCAATCCCACTTTGCTTCATGTGGGGAACATATTTGGTCGAAAAGTTGCCAAAAGTGAAGGAAGGGGTTGAATACGCGGTAGTCGCAGTCGATTACTTCAACAAATGGGTAGAAGCGGCTCCATTGAAAAAGACGAAAGGGGATAACATTGTACATTTTCTCTAGAAGCACATAATAACACGTTTTGGAATCCCTCAAGTGTTGGTCTCAGATAATGGACCACAGTTTGAAGGAAGTGTGTTAGCAGAGTTTTGTGAGAAATAAGGTATCGAATGAAGGTTCTCACCCATCATTTACCCTCAGGCGAATGGACAACTGCATAGTTTTCAGTGGGTTAAAGAAGAATATGATGCAGATAGGGGCGAACAAGGGGGCATGGCTAGAAGTTGCGAAACGATGTTTGTGGTCATTTCTGGCAGCGCTTTCGCATGTATTTGGTGAAACCCCATTCGCCCTAGTGTATGGGGCTGTCTTTGCTAGTAGAGAGGGAAATGAGGCTTACCCTTATACCGACAGAGAGGATTTGATGAAGCGGAATACAGTCCGCGGATGAGGGATGAGCTTAATTTTACAAATGAACTGAGAGACAAAGCTTTGTTCAAGGTTCAATATAAGCGTCTTATAAATTTAAAAGCTCCTACAGCGGGATGGTAAAGAAAAATAAATAATTTAGGGTAGGGATTTGGTATTACGGATGTATGCGATAACCCACCCAAACTTCAAGAACAAGCTAAGCCCTAAGTGGGAGGGACCATACAAGGTAACTAAAGTGGTTGGACCGGCAACATATGAGTTGTCACATGCTCCAGTAGAAACCTATCAACCACACCCGGCGCCCCTACGAGCTTCGCCAAATATTATATTTAAAATTTGAGTATTACTACTTTGTGCCTACGAGCACCATGCTATTTCAATTATCTTTTCAATTCAATAAAATAGCGTTGCAATTATTTTGTGATAAGTTTATTTCAGGAATACAAGAAACTGCTTAAAATCAATGTGCATGGAATAATACAATGGACTAACTATTGTAAATATATCCGATGGAGATTCATCAGCACGGGCAGTCATTAAGCTGAATCTCTTATAAAGGGATTTAATAACTTGAATCAAACCGAGGAAAACATTTAATTAAGAGAGGGGTCTAAAAGATGCGAAGCTCATTGGTAATCGGCTGAGGGCGATCCTTTTTGAAGGACAACTCGCAAACTCCAACTCAAATCTAGCCAAAGATAAAAGCATGATACAACCGCGAGACGTAATAAAGCGAGGAAAAAATTTGAACTCGTCAAGAACATCTTCCCTTTTAAAAGAAAAATATTCTTGAAGAGGGCAACGAGGGGGAGGACTACATGAACGAGCAAACATCAAGTAAAAACTAAAGCATATAAACAAAGCGCAAACTAAATAAGCAGTGAAAATAGAGAAACAAAGTCTTGAGTGGCTAAACAACAAAAGTAATAGTAGTAAAACAAAAGTTCAAATTACTAAGCGATTTCAAACTATCGTTTCATCAGCAGCAGCGGCAACCTTCCCTTTAGCGACTTCATTAGTAGCATCGACAACCTCAGTGGTTTCATCCGGAGTTTCGATGAGAGGGATGACCACAGACATGCCTTCAAAATATTCCTCGAGGCCAAGCTAAATCTCTTTTGAACTTGTTAAAAGCACGAGGTCCAACAAGCGAAACTCGCCCAGAGCAGTCACAAAATCCCACACCCAGCTGACAGCTGGTTCTTCGCCAGCCAAGTTACACTCTTGGCTCTCTTTTGGGCTCGTCAAACACCGGGCCGCTTCCACCGTCAACGAAGAGCCAGGGGCTGTACTCGAGGCACGCGAGCTACTGCCTGCCCGGTTCTGCAGGTTTCTCCACGGCCGCAGGCAGGGAGTCCTCGACATCACCGCCATAGAAGCTCTGGCCGCCTCTCAATTTTTTCCAGGTACTTCGAGAATGCCTGCTGTAGCAGTCAAACCCGCCGCTTGCTTTCCTCGCACCTGCGCACCGGCCCGAATGGCGTCCCTCGGCGGTTGGCTTCTCCTCCCTCTCTCTTTTTAAGCGAGACTTGAGGCGGATTCCCAGTCCGTTTTGAAAAAGTATCTTCTCGAGAGGAAATCTCTCTGCATTTGCTTCTACCGCGATTTGCGGCGTACTAAGCATTGAGGAGCCTGCGGGGAATGCAAAGGGAGGCAGTCATGAAACAAGTGGAGAGCGTATAAGAGGGAAAAGATCATATAGAAATACCTTTATCATATAAAGAGTGGATAGAAGCGCGTCCATGAGAGACCATTTGAAGGGATGTTTTCCACCCTTCTTTTGCTTTGAAGAAGGGGTGAACGCATGAAAGCCTCCCATGCGTTTGTAACAAAGATGGCCCTCTAATATAGATAAGCCATTGGGAAGAGTGTAAGGGGGCCTTAGTAGCGAGAGTAGTGTAGCAATCAATAGAGACTCCTGCATACCTGCTCCAAACACACCTTTCCACGTTGGCCTTGTTGGCACTAGCTCCAAAATTCGCTAGAGAGGCCGGCAAGCGGATAGAGGCGGACTTCTTTTTTCTTTGGCTGCGGCCCGTCTCTTAACGTAGAAATGGTGAGTTCATCATCGAGGCAGAGATCACTATGGCTAAAAAGTGGTTGGGTATTTGAGAGGCATTACATTCGCCAAGGCGCCCCGGTTTGCGTTTGGAACCGGAAGCGGAAGCCTGCAGAGTGAGCTTATTTTCACTAGAGGCTTGAGATGGGATCGAGTCGGGAACCAGGAGCACGATAACTGAGCTGGCGAAGCAAAGGAAACCGCTTGCCTTTCATAGATGTCACTTCCACCTTGGTTGGATCCGCCGCATTTTGAGCGAACTTCCCCAGGCCTCGGCTTAGAGCGTATAAAGGAAAGTTAGAACAACATAAAGTTAAATAAAAAAAAAAAATATAAAGGCGAATACGAGGATATGCTTGCCCCCATGTGGGGGAGGCTGGGGTTATCATCATATTATGATCAATGCACTTTCCTTACAATAGACTTTCCGGGGAAGGTTTCACGGGTACTGTCGGTACGGACTTGGCTTTTAATAAAAGTTGTATCTCTCACGTATAGAGAACCCACTTCTTTCAAGGCGATTCACGAATTGGAACCCCTTGAATACATGCACTCGCTCAGAAGAACCATTTCCCATGAAATCTTTTGGGGTGCACTTTGTTTGGGCGGGAGTCAGCTAAAAAATTCTTTCTTATTCGCCCTCTCCCTTTCGTGTTAAATAATTATTTAAACATAACATAATACCAAAATCTTGAATTACATGATTATCAAATATATGTAAAATATAACATAATCACTTGTATTGACATACGGATCGTTAGTACATAATTTAGAATGGGTGATTCATACCGGAGGAGTGTAACGCGACCCGCTAGATGCGGCCGCCTTGAGGTTAGAATCGTCCAAATTCCGGACACCAGAGTCACCAAACCGATGGATGACTCAATTTGAAAAGACTCACCTGTCCTTAAATAACCAATAAATTAAAATACATAAAGGAAAAGAGCAGGTTTCTTTTAAGAAAATAATTCATCGTGAGTATCTCTAACCACACAAAACCACCATATATACCACAAGCGTCAAGTAAAAAATGTCAAACAATATACAATCGAAATCCCGGAAATAACAACAAGCTATAGACATGAAAACTACAACCAAAACAACAAGCCGGACTATGAGGATCTCGGCCACCCGTATCTCGCTAAGCACTTTCGGTCAGATCACGAGCGACTACGCTAATGCACGACTGTCAACGGCGCATGCCAAAATGTCGTCCATAGCGAAGATAGGGTGTAAGTTGCGAGAAGCAAGTAGTACTTATCTCAAGGTGAAATTAACTCACACCCGCAGCGTAGAGTACTATAAAGAATAACAACTTTCCGCATAAAATAAATAGTTATTGCGGGGAATACTACACTATTCAAGGAACATTATAATAGCAAAATAATAAAATATCATTAGCGAGTTCCTTGTCGTACTTACATCATAAAAGTATACTAATACCAACATAATGATTATAAATTAAGCCAGGCCCGTCAACTAAACAGCCATCTTCTAGTAAAACCATACAACATAATCATGCATCTCAAAGAAAAGCAGTGTGATAATGCCCAAATAAGACACAACTCTACGACAACACAAATCAACTCAACTTCAATCAACTCAACATGAACCCGGTTACGCAGCTAAGGATATTCTTATCAACCTCAACTGCGAGGGAGAAACTTATGCCATCGATATATGCTAAACATCACACTCGTAGCGAGTGAGGCAAATACATCACACTCGTACAGTAAAAGGCAAATACGGATAATACAACTCAACATGTCCAGCAACCACTAAACAACTCATAAACAACACTCGTGAGAAGTGAGGCAAAGAGACATCACACTCATGCAGTATAAGGCAATTACTTAGATAATACAACTCGACATCGTCAACAACCCATAAGCAACTCATCAATATTAATCCAACTAACAAAACATCATCCCTAACCCCAAAATGATCAACGACCTCGAAAATCAACTCATTCCTAACTTCGACTCAATCTAACTTCAAAAGCATATATACATCCACAAAAACATCACACTTTCAAACACAACTACTCAATCCAAAAGCTAATCATACACAAACAATCAACACAACATATATAGAATAAACATGCTCACAATTATCACCAAATTGACACATTCACGAAGAAGTAAATTAATCTACGCCCGTGGTGGCCTCACCTCATTTAGCAATAATACAGCATCGTCTAGCTAATCCAAGTGCCGTTTCCCACGCTCCACGCCTAATAACAAACATCTGCAAAAATACAATTACTACTTACTACAATCGTAACCACATTTTAGTATTCACATAACAATATCATTTTCTAGATTTAGGTCATCAACTACCCAACTTAAAGTTTTAACTTAACCCTTAACACATTTTAGTTTTTAACTATCTACTTTTAACAACATTTAAGTTATCAACTTAACAACTCTAGGTGGAAAGATTACTACGCAGCGTTTAACCGACTAATAAAACAATGAAATTTCAACCATTAACCCTCCATATAATCGGCCCTCCCCCTCATCCCAACCTTAACACTTTAAACAAATTCTAATCAATCTAATACTCAATTCCCTAACTAATTTACCCATTTATAACAATCTTAATACCAAAACTCAAATACTACTCAACTTACACAAACCTACTTCAACCTATACTCTTCCAATCAACATAAAAATCAATACTTCTACTCCCAAAACAACTATGTTAAAGTCCAATAACATCATATTACATTCTAAAGGAACTTTGGAAAAAGTCAATAAAAGTCAACTCTTAAAATCTTTGGAAATATCACAAAAGTTTCAAACTTTTTTTACCTTGAAGAGTAGAGGATGATGAGGGGAAGATGATAAACCAACTTTTGTATCTTGAGCAACAAAGGAAGAGAAGAAAATGGAGGAAGAAATTTTTCTCTTTTCTTCTAGGGGGTTCTCGGCCAAAGGGGGAAGAAAGGGGGTTGGTGGGTTTTTGTGGATGAAGAATAGAATGATGATGAGGTTGGTGAGATATTTAGAGGGGAAAAGTTAAGTTCCGTTTGGTTGCGGTGTTATTTCTCCACTTTTAGGTATAGAAATTTTTTATGAAAAGCATTTCAAATGGGTTATTATCAGTGACGCAAACTACTACTCATTTAATACTAGTCTGGAATTATATCGTTTTTTATTCGAAATTATTTATACTATCTCGGGTCCCTTCCACCAAAGCGATATATATATAATATAATTTAATCTCTTAGGCGTAACGGGTTATTTCAGAGAGGTTGTCCTTATCAAGAGTTGCATCAATGGAGAAAGGTTTCTCCCTCTTTGCCTATAAACCTTTTTAGTTTATGTGTTGCAATAATGATTATTATTCTTTTTAAAACCTTTAGATGGAAATAGGTTGCTATTTATAGGTAGAGGGAGGACCAAACTTTCTAATTAACTTAATATTAACTTTCCATCAAAGCTAATAAAATCAAGATTTGTAACATTTGTAATAATTTGCTAATTAATATAAAATTAATCGTCCTACTAATGACCATCTTAATGGAAAATAATTTGAATTGTTTTGAATTAAATTATATTCTTACATTTCGCACCCAACAAAGTATCAAATGGTCTATGTTTGGCTGAGAAAAGGCTAGCAAATAAGGGCACAGTCGCCTATACCCGGGCTATCTTACACGAGACTTGGAAAATGGTAATTTTTATATGCTCTAATAAATCATTTACAAAGATGGTAAAGGGTAATGCCATCCCAAAAGAGAAAGCTTCTAAGAATAAGGGAGTCCATCCGGGACAAAATGCTCCCTCGGTATCTCCTTCATTCACTATAGGCTCTAGTATCGACTCACCCTCTAGGGGAACTCGATAACAACTTACGGAATGGAAAATTACTCCATATAATCACAAATGGAAAGGTAAAGGGAAGTAGGTGTTCTATAAGCGGCAAAAGGCACGAGTCTTTCACTTGTTCACTCGCGGACTATGAAGCCCTACTCTCACAGGAAGATGTCTTCATTCCCTTCCTCACTGTTTTTAAGCCCGTATTAGCAAATGGATCTTATTAGTATTAAAAAGAAATAGAATCCTCGTATTGAACCTCCAGCGCGGATGTGTAAAGCCATTGCGATTAAAGAGTAATCGCGTGATATCTCTCTAACGAGAGGGGGTTCACGAGTTGGAGAAGAAGAAAGGGTGTCTCTTAAGATTCCACCACCGGTCATTGCTTCAAAGAAAAGAAGGTCAAAGTCAACAATTAACAGGATGAATAGACTTAATCAAAGCAAAAAGGGAGAAACTTTCAAAAAAATAGACTTTGTAAGAGTTGAGGATTCAAAGGAGAAACTAGACAATCTTTTTTTGACAAAGCTTGAAATAATGTTGGAGAAATTCGACAATCTTTTTGGGAAAACAAGTACCCAAGTAAATGGGCCAAAGGGCCAAAATAAACCAACTCACAAGAAACGGACCAAAACACACTATAAATATTCATTCCAAATAATGGCTGGAAACACGAAGTTGAGGTGAGAAATTGAAGGGAAAAGAGAAGAATATGAAGCAAGTTTGAGAGACGGTTGGCAGAGTAGGAGGTAGAAAAAGATTGAAAATACACTTAAAAAGCCAAAGGAAAGTTCAGGTCACCTTTATAGAAGACTACAAAGGGCCCACCATGACCCGATTCCCAAGATATGGACATGGATGAGAGTATACGCGCTAGTCCTAGAAAGAAGGAAATAATTGAATGATGATAGGAGACCCTATTCTTTGATACTTATCCGCGAAATCTTTGATGAACTCGGGCGGATCCCTTGAGGGAGATGGACGTTTCTCGGGCGGATACTCCCTAGATAAAGGAAACATTTAAATAATAATATCCACCTTCGACGGTTATAAGTATCAATAAATAGTGGGGGCAATGATGTGACCGGTTATAACCTAGTGAGTAACCCATCATCATTATGTCTAAGGCAGCGCTTGAAATATGAAGCTTTTTCGGCCACTACGCCAATGGAACTTGAAACGCATTAAGTACCCTTTTTCCTTCTCTGGAAATACAGTCCTTTCTTTGTATTATATATATATACTCACCAACTACATATCAGGTAATGCTATTGTACTTACTCGCACCTAAATACAACACTATCCGTTACTAACTTAAGCATTGGGTATCTATGGTATTTGACCGACCATGCTCAAATACGACGGTACCGGCTTAACCTGAAACAATCCAGCCCAAAGAGATTTCAGTACAAGTGATCCGACATTCCAATCCAGCGGTGGCTGACCAAGTTGAACAACTCAAAGACGAAGGATATCTACTCGCCGAACACATATCTCCAGTAGTTTAGCTTAAGAAGTATTCGCACATTGTATCCAGAAGACATGTTTGACATGTCCACCATTGTCTCGTTTAGTGTTGTTGAGGGCGTGTGTCAAGGGGCGGGCCGGGCGGTTCCGTATATGAGCAGTCGAGGCGCGGGGCCCCGGCCGGGTTGAGCCCCCGATTCTTCTGAGGCGGGCCGGGCCAAACTAATGCGGGCCAGTATCGACTTGAGCCCGTGTCTCGGGGGCTTTAGCGTGGTAACGTCAAATGTAGACGTTACCACGTTGAACTCGATTACAAGAAATGAAGAATAAATGTTGCAGCGTCGATCAAAGCGTGGTAACGCTTGATCTCAAACGGCTATATTTTTCGAACGTTGGTGAAGATGCGGCTTTAGTATTATGAATAAACATTACCGCGTACGTCGAGGCGTGAAATAACGTTATTCTTAAACGACTAATTTTATATCCGTTAGGTAAATGTTACCACGTTTTATGCGGCGTGTGCGTTCATTCCTGCGGGGTCCTTGACATTCCACCATTATTGGCCTCACATAAATACGGAGGACCACAAACTTGTTTTCTACTTAAATCCTAAGCAATCTAGCATGAGAAATCAAAGAAACAATTCTTGCATATTCATAAGCATTCTTGATAGAAATTAAATAATTTCTTTTATAATCATAAGTATTCTTGATCATAGTCAAAGCAATATTTCAATTAAATCGGCTTAATCTCGCGATCTTAGCTTGCCTTGCTCGGGATTCGGTATTCTACATCTTTAAGTTGTTATTTGCTATATTTTGTTGTTTACATTTTATAATGGCCCCTAAAACGACCAATTAAGTGCAATTCAAATAACCTTGTTAATTTAGAAGATGATGTACTTATGGAGTCACTACCCGTAATTAATTCTCAATCTAGTGTTAATACGAGTAATAATGAGAGAGAAAAAAGTTCATGGGTTTGGAACCACTTTGATGGCGATCGTGTGAAACAAAAGGCAATTTGTGCATATTGTAAGATGGAATTAGTATGGAAAACGGGAGGGGGGCAAGGTGGAACCGGTCATTTGGGTAGACACTTAAATAACAAACATCAAATAACTAAGGATAGTGTTCCCGGTGGGAGCGGGGGTGTGCAAGCAACAATTAATACTCAAACCTTTGGAAATTTTAGTTTTAATGAGTTTTTTATAAAATGGAGTAATGAAATTTGTAATTGGTAGTAATTTGGCTTTTTAATTTTTTGTGATGGATGGCATTTTATTCATTGGATTCAAAAGGCTATTAACCCCGAGCTAAAGCCGTATCCCGGTTCTACTATGCGTAGTATTGCCTTCAAATATTTTAAAAGATCAAAAGAACTTATAGGTAAGATGAGTGAATACTTTGCATGGAAATTTTGTTTGGCAGTGATATCGGTGTGTTAAATGATTTTGATATAATGTGTGGTATGTCATTGGATTGATATAGATTGGGTTTTACAAGAAGAATTATATATTTTCGCTCAATTGCTAAACATAACAACGTACAAATTTCCGAAGGTATTGTTAAATGTGCTCAAGAATATAATTGTTTGAATAAAATTGCTTCTATTTCCTTTGATAATGCATCGGCAAACAATGTAGCTATTGATACTCTTAAAATGGAATGTAAGCCGGATTATAATGAACTCTTTCATGTTAGATGTTTATGTCATGTACTTCAATTAGTTGCTAATGATGGAATTAAGATTATTTAGCATTGAATTTATTCCGGCTATTGAAGAGGTTGTTCATTTGATTATCACGGAGGGCGGTAAGAAAACATGCATATAAGAAAATAGTTGAAGATGGATCGAAAAAGTTTAAAAATTAATCATGAAGATATCGATAGTAGATGGAATTCTGCCCATGATCTCTAATGCGTGCATATGTTTATAAAGAAGAAGTTTCTAAATTTTATTCCATGTATGCTCCTAACGATCCATATTATACTCCGTTGAAATATGAAAATTGGAAATATTGCTATGAATTGCTTAGATTTTTTAGCCCGTTTAAAGATTACACAAAAGTTTTTTCTAGTCAATATAGTCTAATATTCATTTTAGCTCGAATGTGTAGTTAATCTTCCAATGCATATGGATACTCATAGAAATAGATATTTATTGGGATATGGTTCGAATATGGAAGACAAGTTTTTAAAGTATTTTCATCACTTTTGCTTATCGCTATGCGATTGGTGCCATTTTGGATCCTCAAAGGATTGGAGCTGACGCCGACCACGAGGAAGCAAGATGTTGATCCATATGATGAGAAAAATGATAAAGGAAGACATGTTGATGATCTTAGTGATGTTGAAGAAGATATCCCTATCGGAAGAGAGTGGGATGCCGATCAAAATGATCAATATAAACTTTCTTCGGGTGATGGGTAGACCGATGAGTTGTAATTATATGAAGTTAAAGTTGTTTATCTTTAATATTTTTTACTTAACAAACGTGTACACGTATTTGTAATAATAAAATTATCATTTATATCAAGTTAAAGTTGTTTATCTTTAATATTTTTTACAGCAACAAGCGATGTACGTGTTTGTAATAATAAAATTATTGTTTATTCTATCAAGTTAAAGAGTTGTTTATTTTTTAATATTTTTTGTAACAAGCGTGTACGCTTATTTGGAAGCGTTGGGGCGTTAAATCAAAACATTAAGGTCTGTAGTAAGCGTGTACACGTTTAATTGGCGATAATACACATTTAAGAGCCACTCCAAAGCTTGGTAGCATTACGATCATTTTTTTCCCTAAAAGCGTTACCCCGCCTAATTGAAGCGTTGGGATATTTAAAACACAAAAATAATTTACGCAATAAGCGTGTACACTGCGTTTATATGAAGCATTAATACACGTTTAAGAGACACTCAAAAGCGAGTGGAATTCGATCATTTTTTCCCTAAGCGTTACCCCGCCTTGGCCCCAGCGTGATGCGTTTAAACACAAAAAATAGGGTTGGGTATTAAACATGTACACGTTTAAGCGTGGCACACACACGTTTAATTAGGCGTGTACCGGTTTAATAGGGTTCCAAATGCGAGATTGATAACACAATTTCTCCAATTTCAAACTTCCAAGGCAATCTCTCAATCCATTCCTCAAATCTCCTCTAACTATTATATCTAACATATTCAATTACTCAATTTGTCCAAATTTATATCCATAACCACATTCAATTATTACCCAATTGCTTCAATTTAAAATAATGGGACCAAGAAGAGTTGAAAGAGGAAAAGAAAAAGTTCAAGATGAAGAGGTTGCTACTCGGGGAATGAGAAAAGAGAAACTGGTAGCCCTCCAGCACGATCACCATCACCACCACCGTGCAGTCCGGAGTCGAGTCCGATGAAAGGCGTAATGTTATAAACCCCAAAAATGTAAGAGCGGGATTGTACGTTGATCAAGCGGAAATTATGGAGGTAACGGGTAATATTTTGTTTGACTTATTATCAAATAACAAACTTGATATAATTGCAACTTTTGTTAGTAATTGGTACCCCGACATAGTCGATCAATTTCATAATTCGCTTAAGGTTGTTAATTTGGATGGGGGCATGGTTGCGCATTATAATGTTAATGGTGTCCGTGGTAGTTTTCTGAAGATAAAGATTTAGCTATAGCATTTGGTATGAGTAGGGAGGCGGGAATCACATGATTACGTAGAAGAGGTGGTGCAAAAAGTATCCGTTGACTAGGAGGATTGTCTTGGCGATTCTTAACAATGGTCGTAGGGCTAAGAAATCTCATATAAGCGTATAAGGAAGGCTGAATTTGAGCGGCCGCTTCAAAAGATTGTTTTGGAAGGTGGATTTAAAGGAATTTGTCCACTAATAGTGGGCGTGAGACTTACATTTATACATGCTTTTTATCGTGGGCTCTTGTTAGTGGTGTTTTGATTAATTTACCGCATATGATAGTGAACAGGCATTACCAAAGAATAAACTCCGCGCATCAATATGGCATGATCATCTCCCGTATGTTGAAGTTTAATGTCCAAAATGTTTCCAATTATGGAAGGTCAACAAATGGTACGGATAAGCCCAGGGAAAGTATGATTGGAAAATGATGGATTGCTTACCAGGGGGGGGTTGTATATATGTGGGAGGGTGTGTTGCGTTCTAGTGGGAAGTTTTCGAGCAATTTGAGCTCTGAGGGATGATGTGTGAAGTTTAACAAATTATTACCCAAATGCCGCCATTAGGATGGACACCAAGTAATGGGGAGCCACTAACCTATCCACAACCCGATTTACATTGCATCGATCAGTAAGGGCCCTCCTATGGAACATCCGATCGAGCTTTGTTGGAGATACTAAACACCGGCATGAGCAAAATGTTTACCGAGATTGCGAGTATGAGGGCAGATATCAATAGACAAGGTCTTGGGATTGATCATCTTACGCCTTGAAATGAGGAGATATCCACCACTACCACCACCGCCGCCAGCAGTTGACGACTCCGAAGAAACACATGAGTGAATGTGTTTTGGTTTTATGTTATTATGTACTTTGAAACAATTATGGTTTATTTTATTTTATGTCGTATGCGGTGTTGAACAATTTGAAGTATTTATAGTTTGCAATTTAGTATTTGAACGAAGATTTAGTATTTATGGTTTTTGCAATTTTATGTCATGTTGTTTCTGCTCGTACGACTTCAGTTTTGTATTATTCTTGCTTTAAAATACTGCGTTACGCTTGTGATACTGCGTTAAGCGTGGTAGCGCTTATATTAACGTTATATGTTAATTCCTAATTTATCTCATGAAACTTTCGGCGTTATCGGCGCGCCCCTGCATTAAGCGTTCTGCCGCGTTAATTTCATATATTTGGACCATGTTAATTGGATTAACGTTACCGCGTCTAATACTGGCGTGGTAGCGTTTATTACCGATAATGCTTCAAGGGGCCTCGAACCCGAACCGGGCGAAGGCCTAAGTAGGCTAAGCGGGCCGGGGCTAACTCCTTGGCCCTATCCGGTTCGTTCTCGCTGAATTTGGTGGGCCTTCGTGGGCCTCTGGGGGCCTGGATCGGACCCGAACCGGGCTACCGGGCCAAGCCCGCGAATAGCCCACCCAGGCCGGTTCGTTGCCACGTCTAAATGTAATGATTAACTTGACAACTCGTTGTCTTCCTCTACCTAGGCCATATCACTAATTTGCCCAGCCAATGGATCAGGCCCAAAACAAGAAAAGTAAAAAATGAGCTAAAAAGTAAAAATTGCGCTGAAATTTGAAATTCCCTCCGCGCACTCCTAACTGCCGCCACCGTTCTGCGAAGACCACTCCGTATAGAATTTGGTAAGTCGATGACTCTATTTTTCTGAATTTGTAACCCAATTGCTCTAATTTTATGTTAGTCGTTACTCAATAATTTTACCTCCATCCTAAAAAATTGTCCACTTTGTTATCAATTTTCAAAATTAAACTCTGCTATTTTCATTTGCAATCGAAATTATGCATCTTAATAATAAAATAGCTTCAAAATACTCCCTCCATCCCACAAAGATTGTCCACTTTTTTTTATAGTTATAATTTTCAAATTTTAACCTTAAATATATTTATTTGTGTTGTATAATATTTGATAAAAATTATATAATTTGAATTGTATTTTCATTGATATAGTTATTATCAAGTATTACATAATACAAATAAAAATATCTACGATAAAATTTCAAAGTATAATAAAAAGTCAAAAGTGGACAATCTTTGTGGGATGGAGGTAGTACTATTTACTACATAATAGTATTACATAATAGTACTATTTTGATACTACCTCCATCCCAAAATAGTCCAATTTACTTTTTTAATGATCAAAATTAATAAAATTTGATGTTTTAGATCACGACACAACTCTGTTTTGAATCACATTTATATTGTTAATAGTAAAGTAGGATGGAAATACTATATTTTGGTTATTTTTCATAAAATTTTATACAACATATTAAAACTATATGAGGTCAAAGTTGAAAAAGTTAAAACATCTAATTTCAAAAGTGGACGATGTTTTAGGAATGGAGGGAGTATTTTTTTTTTATAGAATATTATACTATTCCTCCATCGCTAAAAGATTTTCATATTTTGATTTTAATGAGTTGACTTTTTTCAATTTTGAACTTAAATAACTTGTAATATGTTTCATATTTGTTTGAAAAAATATCATACTTTACTATTAACTTGATAATTTTGATTTAAATAAAAGTTTTGGATGTTAATCAAGATTATAAAGTTTGTTAATATTTGACCATGAAAAAGACAAATATGACAATTTTTTATGCATGGAGGTAGTACATTACAAAATTATTTGAGTTTATAATTTAAAAACACAAATATCAAAATTCAAACTGGACGATCTTTTGGGATGGAGTGAGTACATTATGTTGTCCTGAATTGTTTTCACAAACTACATCCATTTCAAAAATATCATATAGTTTGTTTTTCAATTGTCAAAATTATGCATGCCAATATAGGTTATAAAGTTAGGTACTTAGGCCTATAAGATTAAGCTTGTCAATTAAGGCTACAAGATTATGAGTACATTATCAATATTAATTCGTATCAAAATTATACCTATCAATTAAGGCTATAAAGTTTGTTAATTTTGATTAATGAAAATCAAACCAAACAATCTTGTAGGGATGGATGTTGTATGTTTTTCGGTTAAATTTGGTGTGGAGGTGGTAGCAATTTTCCAGTATGCGGGATAGAAGTTTGGTCAATTTTCGAGATGTCGCTAAAGTTGTTTGTTGTAGGTTATGAAGTATAAGCACTTGTGCAAATATTCCTAGTCTATAAGAACATTTGGCATCCCTAATGATGGGGTTATGGGGATCTTTTCTTACTTGTCGATGTCGATACATAGGCAGGGAGCTAGTGGTGTGCCATGGTTGCCAATGCAAGCACAAAGATTTGATATTTTTAATTCATTTCTGTTAAAAGAAAATGTATTGCATATTGCATATCGTTGATAATTTTGGGACATCATAATATTAAAATCCTCGCAAATGCTTTGATGTCATCTAAATTTTATCAGCTCACGTACCCGTTTGGTCCCCCTGCATACTTAAATTATAGGTAGCTCCATCACTTTACGTACCCCTGGAATGAGCAGAATGAATTTTGCCGTTTATGCAGACATCAAATAGAGGTGCATATCTTGACTTGATTGAAATGGGTTAGATAGTTAGATAGAATCAAGGGTTTCGTGCCCTTTGTTTTACATCCTCCATTCTTGTTGGTATTATATATTGGAGTCAAATTAGAGACGAATTAAACATGGGATTGGACCAAACAAGTTTTAGAGATCAAGTAAAACCTTTTTTATGTAAAACAAAGGAACTATGCTTGCGCTTTTTCATTGATTGAGTTGGACATGTTGATAATCTCTACATGATATGTCTAATAAGTTATCTGTTTCAAATATGCTGCAAGTATATTCATTTCAGTATCATTCAGTTCCACTGGTGTTTGCTGTCCCATTGGCCTTTTCCGGTGTTAATCAGGCTTGAGGCTCAATTACCCTATTCGCTGCAATAATTTCTTGACCAGCTTTCTTGAGAAGATTATTACTTTGTTTCGGTTGGAACTGATGCAGTGGCTTATTAGTTTTATCAAGTGTGTGCAGGAGCACCGCAGTGATCACCGACGAAGCAAACATGGGGATTGGACCAAACACCCAGAACAAGAATGTTGCAGCGAAATGTAGTGCTCGTACTCCAATTGCCCAGAAGGTACTCCCCTGTATTACTGGCTTCTGGATTATCTCTACAGGTATATTTACATCTGGCATGCTTATGAGGAAACAGGCATGGACGTAACATCTGGCAGAATGGAAAAATGAAGCGAAGGCCGCAATCAAGCAGGCAAGCAGACAAACGTACTTGAGGGATATAATGGATTCACTGGTGTCTCCATAAATCATACTGCTTTTGAATATGTTTCTTGAGTTGCTACCAACCCATGCTCCAATTAAAGAAGACAGAACTATGCAGATTGATGATAAAGTAGTCGCTGCTGACAGATTTGAGGAGATCACAGATACCGCTATTGATCGGTCCACGGCTTGAATCTACCAAAATTAAAGAGATTTGCCAAGAAGAATTTTTTAGTTCATGCTACATTACAGATAACCTACTTTGAAAATTGAAAACACTCTCCCTATTTTCACAGGGGTAAGGTTGCGTATTCTGGGATTAAAAAAGCTACTTTGCTTTTAGGTGGGAACTTTCTTGGAGACGTTGGAACAGGCTTTAATGTTGGTGAGAAGTCAAATTTGACATTAGGATAAGTGGAATGAGTAATAAAAAGGATGTAGATGATTTTGTTTTGTTGGATTTCTTACCTTTAGCATTCTCTCAACCCAGACTCGCTTACAGTGGTTCTCATGACCAATGACTGTACGATATTCATATCTTTTGTATCTATATAGAAGGAAAAGGTGATAACCAAACATAACAAACAAACTTGCTGGAACTAAAATAACATCCAAATGCTCCTTCCTCCATGTCACCTTCATGCTTACAGCTTGATTCTTCCTAAGAATATATCAATTTTACCTGAAAGCTTTGTACCACTATGTATATATGATGGAAACAATTGATTCTTTTGGTGGTTGTTGGTCTGTCTTATTGATAAGTTGACTATATATATGAAGTGAATAGTATGATTAAGGTGCCATGGAATATGAATTCTTAAATATAGTTTCAAATAAAAGCAAGCCTGTGAAGAAGCTGCCTTTACATGGAAAGTGATGCTTTTGCATGTACTAGTTGTGTACAAGAAAATTATACACATAGCCATCTGTCATTATGTCATCTTTTAAGGGTACGTTTGGTGTGAAAATGAGATGGGAGATGGGGAAGTTTTGTTATAAGAAATTATTTGTGAAGCTAAGGATCTAAAAGTTGGGACCGTCTAATCAATTTAAATTATACAAGCAAGCTAGCAACTTTTTATTAGAATCATAAAAATGAGGGGAAAGTACATAACATTCTTCAATCGTAATTAAAACATCAACCAATAAATAAAATATGATCAGCAGTTAAGGATCCTCATTTTATCCTTGTAATCCTTGACCATTTTGGATAATGTACACCAAATGAAGCCTTAATATACTTTAACACTTTCGTACATGTCAATAACATGACCAGTAAGAGCTTCCATTAGGAGTATTTTTAATTTCCTAGTTGTGCAAGAAATCTGCATTACCTACGTTTCCTACCAAAAAATGAGACTTTCTAAAGTCCTATCTTCATCCACTGGTTGTTATTATCTTTCTATCGTGCAAGTTTAATATCATCCACCTCAATGCCTCTGCTAGTCAAAGAGCTCCACATGGAGTTTTTGTGCTAGTGTTAGGTACAGATTTTAATTATTAAGATCTAAACTCTGAAGGTCTCAATCACCATTTTCTTTTTCTCTATTTGATCTGTCTCTTTATTAAAGAATGTTCGGTTTGAGTAGGCGCATTGGTCCGTATTGAAAAATCGATTATGGTTTTACTGCTAAGGTGGTAGATTCGCCTAGAAACATTCCTCAAACTCGTAAACCTCATTCACTTTCCACCTAATTATTGTTGATGACTGATTTGAATTATAATGTCTTCATGATTAAAAGGATGACCTTTATTATGAAGAGGAACATCTATGGAAAAGTTGAAATCTAATTGAAGTCGTTTTTGCCAAGCATTGTGGGGAATTTTAGAGGTGATTTTTTTGTGCATGGATTTATGAATATGATATGCTTTAAATGGCGTTTAGCCCCACCATGTGTAATGTGCCATCAGGAAAGACAAGAGAATGATAGTAGTGCATTATTGGTACCACGCACTTTACTCTTTTCTTATTATGATATTATAGGTTTACCATGTACTTTAAGAGCTTTAAAGTGGAGCACTTGGGAAGGATAGGATCAATCTCATTATTATTCATCAATATACATGCATACAATTTACAAGTGGATACTGCCTAACTTCATGCAATTTTCAAGGAGTTTTACATACGTAAAATGGAATTTTAATTATCGACAATTTGAGCTAACATACATACGATAAAAGTTATAAAATCTGTGTTTGAAGACTTGAAGTTAATAAGTGTGTATAGTAAATACTTACAGAAATTGATGGAACTTAACGATGTAAATGAGGTATGATGTATTCGTATTTTTTCTAGATTACACACTTGAATACTTTTTAGAAATTCGATCTACTTTGTAATATGGAGTGCGAGTGGAAATCCTTCCAGTCTATCAGGTTGGAGTTCAACTTTGGTCAAATACCGGGGATTAAATGAGGATCACTTGTAGAGCGGGGAACTTACTTGTCTGAGGAGTCAATGTATTCGGTATCCGTTGGCTTTACTGAAAGCGTGGATTCGATGCAAAGTCGATCTGGATAGTATTAATAGGTGCAAATAGGAAAGTTAACATTACCTTATATGTGGTGGGTGAGGGAGTATATATAGTTTCAAGGTAAGGTGGTGTGTGTAATCAAGTACTGCCATGCGTATCCACTGTATTGGCGCATATTGGGCTGAAAAGCCTATGTTCTTCCTTGGGCGTTGGGCCCTTAGTGTAATGATGATGATCCCAAACCTTGTACAACTCACCATGGTACATGTAGAATTTATAGCTTATGTTCTGTATTTTCTTGGCTTCCAACTTGTCGTTGCAGCGGTTATTAGGTAATGAGAATACACAGCTATAGGTGTTACTTCAATCTTCAAAATTTTCCAACATTGGCAAGCATCTTTTCTTGTAACTAGGATGGTCTGCGGCTTGATGGCATACCTCTTTTGGTAGTTCATCATAGTAAGTTCTAGCGAGTTGGGAAAATCTACCCGCTTCTTCATTTAATGCTCTCGGAACATGCCGGAAGATAGTTTGATCGAAACCTTTCGCCATGGTCATAGCCTTCTCATGATATTTCATCAAGGTTTCATTTTTTACTCAACATTCACCATTTATTTGATCCATAACTAAGTTCGAATCGCCTCGTACGATCACTCGTTTCATGCCCAAGTGTTTGACCAGCATCAAGCCTGCTATCATGGCTTCATATTCCGCTTCATTGTTTGTGGCCTCGAATGAAAACCTTAGGGCGTACTCCATCTTAAGTTTATCAGGCCCTTGAATCATAATTACTGCCCCTACGCCTTTGTTGTTTCTCGCTCCACCAACATATAATATCCATTTTAGAATTTGGCTGGGCTCGCACATGTAGTTCCACTAGGCCTACCACAACTTTGGTGGTTGGCGGGTTGGCCCTTTCGATGAGGAAATCAACTAATACATGTGCTGCATGCTTTTATTCCGCGTAGTTGATACTTAAAATTCACTTAGCTCGGTTGCCAGAAAGCGCGGAAATCATCTACGGAGGCGAGCCGGACTTCAAAATTCAGGATCTTCTTCAATGGTTGTCATTAACCACGCTGCTTGGGGATGTGACTCAAAATATGGTTTCAACGCGGCCCGAGAAATCACCAAGAGGCGAATGTCGATTATTGGAATCTTTCCTACGATCCCATTGCTTGGCACATGAGGAATTAACATAACATAATATATTGGCTTTTGCACGCCCTCTGCTTCTCGCACCAGTACACTACTTACCGCCCCTTCTGCAACGGCTAAGTATAATTGCTACTGCTCTCCTTCTTCTGGGCGAGAGAGTAGTTGTGGCGATCCCAAGTATTGTTTCAATGCTTCAAAAGCCTCATTTCATTCACCATCCCAATAAAACTTGCTTGTTGAGGCCTTCCTTAAGTTTTTGAAGAAAGGAAGGTTCCGCTCCCAATTTAGAGATAAGATAAACTCGGGCGGCTAAGCATCAGTCAACCACGGATATCCCTTGTAACTATTCGGCGGGCTCATCTCTAGTAGTGCTTTGATTTTATCCGGATTTGGCTCAATTCCTCTTTGACTTATCATATAACCCAAAAATTTCCCAAAGGTTACACCGAAAGAACACTTCTCGGGATTAAGTTTCAACTTGCTACTCCTCAACCGTATAAAGGTTTCCCTCAGATTCTGCAAGTGTTCGCTTCTCATTTTACTTTTTACCAGCATATCATATTTCGCCCAATTTGTGTTTCGAAAATGGTATTAGGCCATTCTTCGTATGTGGCTCCCTACATTTTTTAACTTGAACATGACTCTCAGCAGTATAACCCATGACTTGGTTATAAAATCTTTGTCTTCTCCTCATTCTCAGGGAGCATTCTTATTTGGTGATACCCTCTTGAAGCATCCATGAAGTCGAAGACCTCATGCCTCGCACTACCGTCCACCAATAGCTCCAAACACGGTAGCGGGTAGAAGTCTTTTGGACATGCCTTGTTTAGGTTTGTGAAATCTGTACACATTCTCCATTTGTTATTCGGCTTTTTTACCAGGGGCAACATTAAGATTTATCCAACTTGAAGTGAAGAGTTCTCGAATGGCACCAGTCTTCATCAAATTGGCGATTTCCTCTCTTATCGCCACATTTTTTTCTTCACTTAAGGTTCTTTTCCGCTGTTTAATTGGATGGAGCGATTGGATCGACTTATGGAGACGATGAAGAGCCACGGCGAGTCCCACTTGTCGCGCATTTCCCCTTGCAAAGACATCCCATGAATTCTTGGATTAACTTCGTCCGGTGGAGATGTATGGTTCTTATCCAAGTTCGTTCGTACACGAAATGTCTTGTCTTTATTTTTTCACTGAAGGGGATACATTCCACCTCCTCATGCGGGACTTCTTTCTTCAAACTCTCTTTTTCTTTGGACAAATTGTCCTTATCCTTGTTTGTCATTGTATTCACCTTGCTATTACCCCTTCTTTTCCGCCTTGACTCTTGATTCATTGCTCCACAGGTTTTCTTGAGGTGGTGCGGTGCTTGATGCTTACGTGCATCGAGGTAAGCCAGCACGGATCAACATGGTGTGCATGCTTGATAGCACACACCTGTAACGACCCGTCCCAGGTGGGCCCCCCTGAGGTTGGGACCGTCATTAACTTGAATAATCGAGTCGCTTGGCGATGGATAACGATAAAATGAAGCTTAAGGCAACATGATAAATAAAAACAATACAACTTGTCCATCGGGTGAACTAATCAACAACTGCCTTGGTGAAAGTAATAACAACATCAAACAAAGGGGTTTTACAACTCGAGACAACAATAATTGTATTAAGTACAACATAAATCTCCAAAGAAGATAAAAGTATGGCCCAGTTGAAGTCTTCCGACCACCATTTGCCGTCTCAGGAGTGCAGCATTTACTTTCGGCCAATGCATCTCACAATGCGTCGCAACAACCTAGGCATATAAAATGCCAGCCATAAGGAATAGGGGTCGACTTTGAAGTGAGTGAATACAAATATGACGAGGAAGTTAACCCGCCCACTCCTTTATACAAACAAAGATAATTCAAGGTTTCCTTACCTATTTAAAGAGACTATGTGCCTCAAAGGAGTTATATTTTATATGCTACTATCGACAAAGATAAATCTTTCCTTAATGGCTTTCCAACTAACACCGACAAACTCACACCACGTCAACAACACTCACGTTTACCTTAATCATAGGAGATATCTACATTTGTTATCTTTTCACTTAAGTATAAAAGCTGCTTCGATAGTATTCCCGCTCCTGTGACTCAATTATTATCTTTAGTTCACTTTAAAGTACTGCTCACACAAATATAGTCACATACACCTCCTATGACATGCATGTTTATCATAAAGAACTTCAAATCGTTTCATTATTTTAATACAAACTGACGACTTATGTCTTAATGAGGAGATAACATAAATAGGAATTATCTCACCAAATTCTTCAATTAGTATCACGGAACTTACTCGCCTCATTGGTATCAACGTCGTGGTTGAATCTTAACTTATATGCTAACACATTTGAGATCAAATTTTTTCCACCATATAAATATCATCAACACATATTCGATAAATTAGCATGAACCTGGGTTTATAATGTTTACTTTGGCACTAATGTTCTCATTCAAAAGTTATCTCGAGCCATTAACCAACTCAACTTTTAACAATAAGGGAGTATAACACGATTAATATCAACTAAACCTAATTCAACATAATTTCATAAAGGCAGCATCTAGTATAATCAGCACAATATCCATAACCAATAAAATGAGTCATAAGCAGTCACAAAACACTTTCCTTGCTAAAGTTTAAGCAACGCTGTAACACAGCAGACCGGGCCCAACTCCCGGCCCATGACAACACAACTACGACACTACAACTAAACCATAAGTAGGCTCCCATGACTCCATAACCAACCAAAAACTCAATCAACGGTGTCATGCTCGGCCTGATCACAACTCAAACACAACTCGCAACAACTCAGCATCAACTCATATCCAGTTCTGGCTGGCATATAGTAGCGCAAAGCCTGAGGGAGGCATGCCCCATCGACATGGCTTTATCATGGAGATAAAGCTAAAGATGCGAGCAAAAACACAGCGGCTTATACGAGGGGCATAAGGCAAATGCGGATAATACAGCTTCAGCATACATCGTCAACTCATACCACCAACAATCATTTCATTGCGACTCCGGCATACCCTCCAAAGCACTGCTCACGACTTAGTAAACCATGGACACGATGACACAAAATAAACAACTTCGACCAAAACACCAAAATTTATCAATTACAAGATGAAAATACAACCCCAAGCCAAGACACGCGGTCAACAATATATAACCATCACATCCCTTGGCGTCATCTGTGGTGAGTAATGAGTGAACATATCCTCAAGACTGACCAACAAGGAGTACAATAACATATGCAGCCTTGGAAAAGCGATCTAAATAAAACTCACGTGAGATTAGGTACTCACCTTGGCTAAAATAACAATGCCTAAAGCTTTAAGTGAAATCGAGGTTTGCCAGCTTGCGTTCAGCGTCTAAGTCAGAAACACCAAAAATACAATTATTACTCACTTATAATTTTACAACCCTTTATCTTAATTCAGTTCTACTTTTTCAACCCATTTGGTTTCAAATTAAACAACTTAAGTATATAGATTGTAACTATGTTTTGAATGGCAGAATTAAAATGTAAATTTCAACTATCGACTAAATCCCATAATCGGCCAACACCTTAAACAAAATACTAACATTTTTGGCTTAAATTTTTAATCAACACAAATATCATTTTTACGCAACTATTTTATCCATATATAACATTCATGGCTTTAAACCCAAATACTACACTAATGCTTGCCAATTCAGTTTCAGCTAATACCTTCTAATATTATAAAACCCCAAACTTACTTAACCTCAAAACAACTAAATTAACTCAAAACAACTATATTGATCTCAACAAAAGTCAAGAAAGTCAAAGGATCCATAAACTTCCTCATCTCTTATTATTTGAGCGATTAGAGACTTATACACCTTGTTTAAAACGCTAAAATTATACACCCATGTAATTAAGATTCAATAATATTCAACTTTTTACAAAAGTCAACTAAAGTCAACTATCCATCTCGACACATTTCCAACTCCATAAATCAGTGTTTATCAACTACATGGCATAATCTAAGCTTAGATGATAATTCTATACCATTTTAAACCCCAAAACTTCGAAGTGACCCAAATCACAAAAGTCAACATTCTCTCGCAAACTCAATGCGCCAAAAAGATTTCAACTTTCTTACCTAGATATGATGAGGATGATGAGGGGAAACTCTCCACAAATTTTCCTTGAGTTTAAGCAACGATTGATGAGAAGAAATGGAGGAAGAAATTTTTCTCTTTTCTTCCTAGATGGACTCGGCAGAATGGAGGGGGAGAAGAAAGGGAATCGGTTTTGGGGATGAGGAAGAGGAGTGAGTGGGGTTAGGTGGGATATTTAGAATGATGGTTAAGTCCCGTTTGGTTACGGTGTTATTTCTCCACTTTTTTTTGTGGATTAAACTTGGATAGATTTCAAATGTATAATTTTTTAAACGTGACATAAAATACTACTCATTTTAATACTAGTCTCGGTATATCATTTATTTAGAAGAGATATTTATACCATCTCTTGAGGACCCGCCACCAAAGATATATATAATATAATTTAGTTGTCCTATAAGTTAGTTTGCGGTTTTAATTCTATTCTCGATTGTAATAACCACAGGCTCGAACATAAAATATTTCTATACCCAACCAATATTTCTATTCGACTACCGTCCTATAACTCTTAATACTGAGAAATATACTATAAGCGACCAATTTGTTTGTTCTCAACTTCAAAATTTTTTTGATTCTCCTCGAAATAATCCACCAAGCAACTTATACTATTACAATAATATTGAGATTTATTTCATTTGTCCCTTATCCTTGTTTGTCATTGTATTCACCTCGCTATTACCCCTTCTTTTCCGCCTTGACTCTTGATTATTTGCTCGGGTTTGAGTGTGCGATGCTTGATAGCACACACGTGCACGCTTCTGGTCGCCGTTCATCTTGCCTATACCCCCTGCTGTCGGGAACTTCAGTTTTAGGTGCAGTTGAGATACTATAGCCTTCATTTTTGTTAAGATAGGTCGCCCTATCAACCCATTATATGACGAATCAGGAATGTCAACAAGCGTAAAGAATGCGCTTTGGAATGTATTGTACTAAGTCAAGAGCCTTTTCCCATTGTTACCTACACTTACGCTCTCAAAGCGGTACACAGAATGTCCGGTGAAGCCCGGTTAGTGGAGTTACGCGCACGTTCTATTATATTTCGAGGTAAAGTTGAGTTTGTCAAAAGCATGGAGATAGATAATATCGGCTAAGCTTCCTGTGCCTACTAACATTCGCTCCACTGTATAATGGACAATTTTTTGCGCAATCACAAAGGGGTTAGCTCGTGAGGCATCTCAATCTGAACAATTCGCATCCATGAATGTTATACAAACCCCAAATTGTGCCAACACAGCCAGGTCATCAATTCCATAAACTTCCTTTCTTGCATAGTTTTTCCTTGAATTTCTCGAATCTCCCCCTCCATTAATTCCACCCGCTATGGTTGCGATATGCCCTCCGACTGGTGAACTTTCAGTTCTGTCTTTTGTCCTCTTATCGGTTCGTGGACGGTAAGGGCTTCTCGGTCGCTGATAGGGGCGATGTCTTGGAGGGCTATTCCTCCGCTTATATGGCGGATGGCGGGGTGGACTAGCACCGCGTCTCTGAGGCCTTTCGTGCCCCTTTTCTCTTGTGAATTCTTTCAATTGTCCTCGCTGTATCAACCTTTCGATCTCCATCCTTAAAATCCTACAATAGAGGTTTTGATCTCGCTTGCCTGGGTTTCCCCTCATTCGCCCTCGTATTAGGAGTATTCGTTTGTCACTCACTTGTGCGAATACTTCTGCTACAGAAACTCTTAGAGGGGTGTGGGTCAATGGCTCATACGAAGATGTTTGTTGGTTAAACCTAACCAGTCCTTTCTACGGGAAAGTACCTTTATTGTATGGTTTCCCTACGAAATGTCCCCTATCCCGTTGTATCCTCTCCCATATAGGCGGTTTCTTGGGCGACACATTCCCATCTTTCTTCAAAATGGTTTCTCTTAAGTCGGTGGGTTTATCCGCACCCACCTTTAACTCCTCCAACTTAATGTGTGTAGATACCGCTACTGTAAGCTCATCCTTTGTCAACGGCGTTCGCACCAATAAGGTTTTTTTCAACTTCCATATCGTAAACCCTTGAAGAAGGCCATATATGCTACTTTGTCATCCACCATGGGTATTTTCAACAACAGGGTGTTGTATCGATCATAGTAAGCTCTTAGGGACTCAGTTTGACCTTGCTGGATATCCATGAGGATCCGTTCATCTTGTCGCCTTTGAATGGCGGTTGCGAACTTGGCAACAAAAGCATCTGCGGTTTGTTGGTATGTATCTATCGTTTTCATGGGTAAAGCCATATACCAATCTCTTGCCTTTCCAGTGAGGTTGTTGGGGAAAGCTTTCGCATAGACATCCGGATTGTTTGATGTTATCGTCATGTGGGCGATATACCCTTGTAAATGCTTGATTGGGTCCCAGTACCATCATAAAGTTCCAATTGAGGCAATTTGAAACCTGGTGGGAGCTGAAAAGCATCCAACCTATCTGAAAATGACATTTTTGTTGTTGGGGCGACTGGTGCTATACTCGCGGGAAATGCAGTCGCCATAAACTTTTTGAGGGTATCAAATTGTTGCTGCAAAGCTGCCACAATTGGATCATTGTGTATCACAGGTGTTTGAGGTTGCTCCTTTTGTTGTGGTATTGGTTGTTCATGAACACTTCGCGCCTCCTCGTTACTGTATTACTCCTCGATGTCTATGTAATGTGAGTATTCATGATGTGACAGGTTCCCTGCACGACTAGAACGTGCGTGATCCTGTGCAGCCCACTCCACTTCCCATGCTCTCCGCTCTTGTATTATTGCCTCGAGGTCTGCGGGTAGCGGATTGTTTGAGAACCCTTAGGAATTAGGTAGTGGTGTTGCGGGTGCGTGTTGTTGTGAATTCTCGCCAGGGATATTCTGATCGTCCATGTTTAATGATGAATCGATCCTCATAGACGGTGCCACTGATGTATTCGTATTTTCTAGGTCTACACTCCGAATACTTCTTGAATTCGAACTACTTGGAATATGGGTCTGGCGAGTGGAAATCCTTCGTCTATCCGCTGGGTTCAACCTGGTCAAATACCGCGGATTGAATGAGGGATCACTTGTAGAGCGGGAACTTACTTCTGCGGAGGGTCCAATGTATCCGGTATCCGTCGTACCTGAAAGCGTGGTCACGGAGTGACCACAGACACTTCGATGTCAAAGTCAGTACGGATAGTGTTGTATAATAGGTGCGAATAGGAAAGTTAACATTACCTTATATGTGGTGGGTGAGGGAGTATATATAGTTCCAAGGTAAGGCGGTGTGTGTAATCAAGTACTGCCACACGTATCCACTCTATTGGCGTATATTGGGTTGAAAAGCCTATATTCTCCCTTGGACGCTGGGCCCTTAATGTAATAATTATAGGCTATTCACTAGTTCATAATCAATCACATCAAAGTCTTTAAACAGGATAAATAGAAGTTAATTAAGACATTATTATATGTGGATATTTGATGAATGTGAATTATTGACATCATTATCATCATGTGTGCCTTAACACTCAACAGGTAAGAAGCTGTTCAAAGGATTTGGAGTCTGCTGGACTAATAAAACAATACATGATCTAAATTCCTTGCTTACTCATTGAAGCCATATCTCAACTTAGCTTCTAAGGTAATTCTGATTAAGAGGGTGTTTGGAAAACAAGCTTTTTCTGTAGGGAATCTGCTTATACGTACTTAATTTTGAAAAAAGAAAAAATATTTCCAAACACCCTCTAAATAACAACCATGAGCAAAACATTTCATAATGCACTATCTTCCATACATAGCATGGTGAATATTTTGATACTACCTTCATCTCAATTTAGCTCGCATGTGTTTTCAAACGAATAATTTAAATAAATAATTCATCCATGAGATTTGGGATTTTTATCAAAAGATTTATATTATTAGATTATATAGTCCAAATCCTTGTATGTCAAAATTTTGATTATTTGAATAAGATTACTATGAAGTCAAGATCGAGTTTTTTAGTAATTAGTCAAATCATCAGGTGAAATAGAAATGGAGGTAGTTATGTCATTTTCTTGACTATACTCAACATGCATAGAAAGTGGATGATACGATATCCAATGGGTTAATAGGTTGGTGACACCTGACTCAATACTTTATTAGTAATATTTACTCTAGTCGTTTTAATTATGAATTTATGTATTATTTATTTGTAATACTCAATATCTATATTCGTAATTTACAATATTGTGTACTCTTCATCGCTAATTTAAAAAAAAAGTGGATGATACAATAAAGGGCGAATGGCTCCAGATATCACTCACGTTCGATAAAATTCGTAATTCGATCACTCTAGTTCCATTAAGACTGTTTTTTATCACTAAAGTTCTTTATAGGGTGCAAAATTGGTAATTGATCTTTTTTACAATTTTTCACAATTTTTTCGAGTACATTTTTATCTTTTAATTATTTATATGTATAAATCAAGACCCATTGATATTATCCTCCCAAACCATCCCACCTCAATCGCTTGCTACTGCAACCAATTCATTGCCTTCATCCCATCCTCAAACGCAGCAGGATACCTACTCTCGGAAGCCAATCTATACCCTACAAAGCAATAAAATCACAATAAACGAATAACAAAATCCCATACAAAGGGTTTATGCATCAAGTAAGAAAGGATTGAAGCTTTTCGGTTAGACCAACAACATTTCCAAAAGCAGAAAATATTTTTCAAATTCAAAATACCAACTTTCAGTCACAGTCAACAAAAATATTGAAAAGGGTCTACAAAACAAATATCATGGGGTGTTACAAGTTCAAGAACATTTCCAAAACCAGAAGTCCTTGAAAATTAAACAAACAAACCAAAAAGATTTAAACTTTCGTGTGATTTGTACATAAAAAGATGATTTTATACTTCTATGTGACATGATTTTTCGTATTTGAATATCTAAATCCCATCATTCACATATTCACAAGACCACCATTCTTCTCCAATTTACCCAAATCCCCATTTTTCATAAAGCGCAAGTCTTTATTAACAACCGAATCAAGGAGGAAAATTCGAAGCGATAACAAAGTCAACGGATCAATATGGAGGTCTTTTGTAGTAACACCATCTTCAGCAAAACTAGGATTTGATGCCGCAATATTCTCACCTGGACGTGATTAAGGAGTGAGACCAATGGCTGGGATTTTGCTTCATGGTCCACCAGGGTGTGGGAAGACCAAACTTATCAAATGAATTAGTGGGTGAGTGGGATTGGTTTGGAAAGATAATGAATGGGAAAAAGGGAGTGATTTATACTATAAATAATAAAAAGATAAAAATGTCTGGAATAAATATGAAAAAATGTAAAAAATTAATTTAATCTGTCCTTTACTTAAATGATCGATTTTTGCGTTAGCTTGATTGTCAGCTTGATGCTAAGCAAAACTAGATGATGGAATTTTGCGAATTTTATGATAGCAGGAGAGCCATTAAGCCCTACAATAAATGGATTCAATTATTTATAGGATTGCTATTTGCATTGCTGGCTGAGACAAGTCCCTTGCACATGCAATGCAAGACCGGTCGTCTACATCCCTTACAGCTCACAGTTTAAACCAGTCTGTCCCCTTCATATACTTATTCAACTACATCTTATTCTAATTAATTAAGGAGTATTCTTGTACACCAAAATAAATAATTATTTCGTACAATAGTTTTCTTTGAAAAAACGCATAACAACAGCCCTATTTACTTGACTATGTGCCTTATTCAATGAACTAGCTGATTAAGTGAATATACAAGAATATAGAGGTACTTTTACCTTTTTGTTCCCTATTTTGTGTGGGAGAAGCAGCAATCACAGGGGATTCAAGATTATTTGACTATCTTAATTCTTTTTCAGAATTTCAAAATTATGTTTAACCCCTTGAAATCTGTAAACATCCCAGATAGGAGCATATTATATTAAAAATGAACATATTTTTAATATTTTTAGGTGTTCTACTATTTGTACTCGAATTTAGTTCCCTACGGATAGAACTATAGAAGTGAATAGATTGAGAGATATATCTTGTCGACAGACATCTCATTTGACACCTGAACTAATTGGAATTGTTGTCTTTTTACAAATGGCAATAATAAATGAAATACCCTCTTCTTTTTTGGGAGCCCAGGAACAGATAAAAGCACGTAGGACTATTTAAACCAAAAAAACTGGAAGGGTGACTACAATCTTGTCTCATTTTTTGAAGCCGCATCAGTATCAATTCACCGAAAATCCCCAAAGTTGTTTATTGGAGAAAGCCGCCTCAGGGAACCTATAGACTGAAGATGGATGGTGCATCGAAGGGTAGCTCTGGAAGATGAGGCGGGCGAGTAGCGAGCAAGGAGATATTATGTTGGCATTCAGATCTTACCATCATCAGTTCTTGACAGAGGTGAGGGTTCTACGACGAGTTTATTTTTATGCTGAGAATGGATTCCTTCCCCTTTTTATTGAGACTGATTCAGCAAACTTGGTCAGAATATTTCATACTAAGAGAGGGAGCTGGAAGACTCCAATACTAAGAGACTCATAATAGAAACTTAGTACTATTGTACCACACCAAAGAAACAAAGATATTATGCCAATTATGGATTGAACTCTAGTGATGAAGAACAAGAACAAGAAGAAAACAATAAAGATATCTAAGCAAATACCTAAATAATTAATTAAATCCAAGACAGTAATGTACAAATCATGCTTAGTAGACAAAAGTAAAGGTGTTGTGCAAAAGTACTACAAGTTCCAATAACAGTACTAAACCACACTAACCCAGAAAAGAAAGATTCTCCCTTTTACCGGCCATGCTCAAAACCCAACCCTACTCGCGCCAGCATGGAATGTTTTACCGGCTATTCTTAAAACCCAACCCTAGTTGCTCCAGCATGGTATGCGGCTCGTCGCAATGGTTCCAACTTCCTCTTAGTCCAGAAACAACCGTCTTGAGCCGAAGCTAACTTCCCAGCTGTCCTCATTGGCTCAGACTTGCACCTTGTCAACACAAACGGCTCATATCCTACAGCATTCACTAGCTTCTGTTCGATCATAGTTGCCATTGATACAGCTGCCACCGGATATGAACAAGATGATCTAGGCGGCAATAATGCCGTCTGTGGCTCTTGTGGTGGCGCTGCTGCCACAGCCGCCTGCTTGGCTTGATGGGCTGACTGAGATTTTTTGTTTAAAGAACTCTTCGAATCAGTACTATTCCTTTTCTTGACTTCATCAGAATTGGCCACATTGGGGTCATCATTCTTTGCCACTGTAGCTGGTAGTGGCTGCTTCACATGCTTATGCCTTTGTGGTAGCCATCTACTGAAATCTCTGCTGCAAACCCATGTTTCTTTGGATACTTCCATGGATAATTTAGGTTCATACATCATTAAAAGTAAGCAATCTGGCAAAACTGAAGACTTTGGTGATGATGAAACTAAAGATGATAGCTTTTCAACAGCCTCATCATTATCTTCTATCATAAATTGATCTCTCCTCTCAAAAACCTCTTCTTCATTTTCGGTTTCTTTCTCAATTTTCAGCTCAGAAGTCTTCATTTCTTGATCTTTGACCTCTTCATTTTCATGGGTATTTCCAAAATCTTCAGTTTGATTTTCCAATTGAGGCTCAGTGTTAAAGGTGGAGTCTTTCTCACTGGTTGACTCTGTTTCTGCTTCAGCAGCTTCTTCCTCTGTTTCAACCTCTTCTCTTTCACCATCTTCTTGATTAATTGCTGATGTAAAAGATCCACAGCTCATTCTACAACCCTCTTCTTCTTTCTCTACAATCTGATTGCGATCTTCAATTTCACTATTCTTGATATTAGCTTCTTGTTCTAGCAACACACAATTTACCAATTCTGTTTCTTGCACACTGATATCTTCATTTTCAATGTTCCTGATATGAGCTTCAAGTGCCTCCATGAAGATTAATTCTTCCTCTTTCTCTAACAACAAATCTCCTTCACTCATATTAACCTCTGCTTCTTGCTTCAAATCCTCTTCTTCTTCCTTCCCTTCATCTTGAACTTGCATTGGCAAATCCAAAACCTCTTCTACCTCGATTGAATCTAGATTTTGAATTTCCAGCACCATTTCCTTCACCTCCTCTGCAGCTTCACATTTGTCTACAACCACTTCAATTTCCTTGACAACTTCTTCTCCAAAGATGCGTCTTTTACCATCAAATAGCTCCCCTTTTTCTTGTTCTTCTTCGTCTTCGACTTGTGGTGGAGGAGCTTCCCATACCTTAGTAGTAAGAGAAGCCATCTTCATAGGATCAGATCTACACCTCATCAACAATAGAGCATTCTTGGGTGGTATACAAATGCTCACTCTACCCTCTTCTTCAACTCTTCCACCCTTTCCATCAAATATCTCATCACTAATCTTGAAATCTTCCAAAGCATGTCTTCTTGAACTCCTCAACTCAACATCATCTTCACTCTCCTCCTCATCTCCACCAACAACAAGCTCAATCTCCCTCTCTTTCCCTCCTTCCTGATCTTGCAATGTCACAAGCCATCTAGCAAAACATGAATCACCATTATTATTCTTCTTCTCTTCTTTACCCCTTTCACTAGTGGAAAAACATGAAGAGCTACAAGGAAACAAGCAGCTAAACTCAGCTCCAAAATCCCGCAAAGCTTCACATATAGTTAAAGGCAAATGAACCCATCTCTGATTCCTATGAGGCAAACAATCTTGCTGATGAGTAGATGAATTAGCTCTAGTATAATGACTACTAACATTTCCAAGAATACCCTTTTCATTATCAAGACTGAATCTTTCACCGCCACCACTTCCTTGATCTGTCAGCCTCCTTGAACTACCATCTCCACCACTCCGCCGCCTCGAAAGGGTCCGTGTTTGTTTAGCTTTTTTCTTAGTCTTGACACGTACTTGCCCAATGCAGGTGACTTTAGGTGAAGATGGTTCAGGATTGTCAAAGCCACAACCCCTTTTCTTGGCTCCATTAGTTGAATTGGTGAAGATTGGAGAAGCTTGTCCACCTTTGAGACTTCCATTGCTTTTGAGGCGGCGGCTTAGAGAAGAAGAGAGGGACATGGGTTGATCTCTACACCTTCCAGGGCTCAGAATTGATTTGGAGATTTTCATTGAAGATGAATTAGAAGATAAGGCTGAAGTGAAGCATATGAAGAGTTCACTACTATTACTATTATTATTGTTTGTGGTTTGGTGATGATAATGGGGTCTGGTGTGACTATTGTCCATCTTTTTCTTTGGGGTCAAATGTTTTTTACTGCTTTGATTTAGCCAAAGAGGCTGTTAAATTGGGACAGGGATGAGGGAGGGGGGGTGGCGAGGGGGTGTTTTGGCATAAAGCTGTGAAATTATATGGTGGGATTGCAGGTATACCACATGGGAATTGATGTGGTTTAGACAGAGACTGTGCATTAGTACTTTTAGATTAGAAATGTAAACTGATTTTGGCACCTTTTTTATTTAGAAAAAATGATTTTGGAACTAATTGTACTAAAATGTGGAAACGGCTAGATCATCATACCCCGAGGAGAATAGTGGGAAAGTAAATTACGAGTCCCAATATATTCACACTTAAATAGTGTTAAAAAAATCACTGAAATAATTATTTTAGTCTTAAATGAAATTTCTTCAAATATTATATTTATAAATTGAGGGGTCGAAATAGTCATTTCACCCCCTTTTAATATTGTTTCAGGTGAATTTAGCTCCCCTTATAAATTACACACATACTGTCGTATATAAAAGTTCACCCATTAGAATAAAACTCAATATTACAGGTGGTCAAGACTCGAACATGAATCTTGAAACTTATGGCTATCAAGTCTCAAACATAAATCTTTATACCAATTTGTTCATATGTTATTATACTATATTCGTCCGTGCGTGTTAAGATTTAAGAGAACTTTAAATTACAATTCAGTTCAATATTTTTTAAGATTGTTTAAAAAAAAGTTGTATAGTTCATTTATTGATAATTATAATTCAATTTTTTATTTTCACTCTACACTTTAGTTTATAAATGATATTATAATTTTGTATAAAACTTAATAGAATGATAACATGTGGATATTCTCCAAGAATAAAAATTAAGAAATAATTATCATCTTTTATTAAAATCAAGTGTTGAAATATGAGATGAGACTACATTAGCCGTTGAAGATAGGCAATAATAACAGGGTGTCAATTTCACAATAATAAGTATATCTCTATCCATAAAATATCAATTTAATAAATTAAAACTTGATCATCAATTAATAATTATTTATTATTTTGAAATATATAAATTTATATCATTGGGATTCGCTTTTTTTAAAATATTTGCATAATATTAATTTTTTAATAATATAATTAAAGAATAATTGAAGATTAAATATTTATCTCGATATGTAAGAAATTTAATTAAAATTGATTGGAGGGAGTAATAATTAAAGAAATGGTAGGGAGTAGTGATTTGGAAGGGATAAGAAATCACATGGATGGTCAAAGATGGAATAGAACGATGTGAAACACTAGAATCCAAAGGATGCACTCATGCACGTGACCACTCTACCATATGCCCTTTGGCTTTAGTACATATTGACCGTATATATAAAGTCCTCCGTCTAAATTGCCTTTAGTGCATGTCATGTATGCATGGAGGCTTTCATTAATAGGGTAATCTGAGGTAATATTTTCAAGACATATAAATACCTTTTTACTAACATTTTTTTAAGGTACACATTTATTTTTGTCTTGAAAATAGTATTATTATAATCTAAGTAACTATTCGTATATTGCAGGAAAATTTGATTGGTTTTGTATGTTTTCCGATTAATAAATTTGATGACGCTACTACCAATACTGCGACATCGACTTAAGATTTCTCACAAGATTTCTTAGATTCTTAATGCTTGTCAAGATATATTCTACTTTCTCTCAGAGCATCTATTCTAATTTTCTTTAATTAGAAATTTATGTATTTGTTATTTTAATACTACGTAATCGTACTCTTCTTACTCAGCACTTATAAAATAAAATAAAAAATTGACTTGATCGAATTTTGATAATGTTATTCGACATTTATAATGTTCTTCGATACTTGATATAATCAAGATTATTTGATTGATAAATTAATCAGATTTAAGATTTATTAAATCTTGTTTTATTAGGCATTTAATACATTTGAAATGCAAAATTAACTAGAATTTATATTGGGTTGAAAAAACTTTTTGATTCGAATAATTCTCCCAAGTTTTAGCAAACATAGTCTATAGTCTATAAGCATGAAACAAGTAGATAATTGCTCCACTCAATATTTTGTACACTATGTCACTGTGACGATTCTCTTTTCCTAAGTCTAGATTGCGCCACTTAACTTCAAGCAAGAAGGCTAAGTCAGTTATCTTCATCCTTATAAAACACTAAGGACTTAAAAAGGCAAAAGTATTTAAAGATTATGTGATGCTGAAGAAAAGTAACTTTCAGACATATACAAGAAAACTTTACAAGAGAGTGCTTCGGTAGTACTGGCTGATGATTGGATTTTGACACGGAGCAAATGAGACTCTTCTCCTATTTATACCAAGGGCCTAAGACTTCCACCTCCTCAAGGAAAAAGCGTTTCAGACTAACTCAACACGCATTCATACTCATGTGCTCTGTAGCATTCTACTGGGATTACATACAACTCTAAAGTGTTCTGTGACAACTCCACAAAGTTCCTAGGCTATTCATGAATCTCTCCTCCATGGTCCAGGCTTCCCTAGGCCGTTGTAGCCTCTTCCAAACCTTCCGGATGGTCCGATGTTCCGACATTCTAATGCCTTTCGGACCTTCGCACCTCCGGAGTGTCTGTGGAGTCTTCCAAACCCTCCAAATACTTCTTGGGAAGCCTTGCATTCTCCGAAAAATTTTCAATACGCTCCTGCCCGCACCTATTCAGGCGCTTCGAGGTCTTCTCGGTTCTCCTCGCGAATCTAGAACACTGCCCCGCGACAAGTCGCTTCTAATATTTTGCATGGCTATATGTTCAAAACTAATTCAATAATAAATAAATAAATAAATGAAAACAACTAACTCAATAATAACTCTAACTTCATGATTGATTTATGAAGAAAAAAACAAACGGTTAAAACAAGGTGGGGGAAGAATGGAATCTCACCCCAAAAATGTAGGGAATGGACGGTAGATTTAGCTCAGCGATAAGTACGGTGGAGATAAATGAAGTTGGGTGGAAGATATTTGTGACAGAAGGCCCCGTCGTATTATGATTTTATTTCTCCACTTTTCTGCATTTCTTAAATCTCTAAATTAAAACCGATTCCAAATGTAAAAATTCTCCGTGACATAACCTACTACTCATATAATACTGGGCCTCCTGGTGATATCGATTTTATTCTCGAATTATTTATATTATCTCGGTCCCACCACCAACCGATATATGTAACATAATTCAATCGCTTAGCGTAACGGATTATTTCTGGGCTGAGAGACCGCCCGCTTGCGCTTAGGGAAGCATTACGAATTTGTCGACTCTTTACCTACCATACCAAAGCAACGATGACACACAAAAACAACGCTACACAATTTTCGCACAAGACTAATTTAACCACAACAATGACCAATGAATTAACAAGCAAAGGAACTGACTTAACAATCACCCAGAACTGAAATTGGAACAATTGCAACACATGGAGCATAAATAATTAGGTAATTAGTCAAGACAACAATAATTAATGTTACTCCCAACAATCGAAGAAATAAATTAAAACTAAAACAACCATAACAATTGGACAAAACTTAATAAAATTAGTGTAATAGAACAAAATAACTAACAGAAAGAATAATAAAAATAACAATTAAAATTAAAAAAAGAAATAGAGAAAAAGAAGAAAAAAACAGTAAAAGTGCTCGTGGTTTGCATCGAATCGAGGCGCTGTGGACGCTGGATTCGAGCGTCGCCAGACCGGGGCGGGCGGTAATTGCGGGTTGGTAAGTCAGCGAAAATGTAGAAATAGGTCTCTGGGTGTTTCAGAGCATAAGAGAAGTAAGTCTCTCATTCTTTTTTTCTTTTTTTTTTTAAATTTTAATTATGACAAGTGGAGCGTCACTCACCATTGTCACCGGGCCGCCCTACTCCCTCGACTTAACATTAAGGACAAGCGAAAAGTGTCACTATTTGACCTCACATTGTCGTGGGCCGCTAATTTCGATTTATTATTAGTGATGTCGAAAGTGTCACTTATTTGACCTCACACTGTTAGGCCACCCAATTTCGAAAATTAACACTAAAAACAATTTTGTTAAACAAAAACAAACACAAAAGACAAGAGCATAAAAAATGTAAAATTAAGCTGCTCCCAACGAAGCGCCACGCTTAACGCCTTTAGCCCGACGGCTGACCTCAAGTAATCATTCAACGAGCGAAAGATTACCACCATATTCACTCTTTCCACACGCCCACCATAATATCGCTTCAAACGCTCACCATTTACCTTAAAAGTGCCCTCATGAGTTACTTCCATTGCACCATAGGAAAACTGGGTAATAGTAAACGGTCCGCACTATTTGGATTTTAAGTTATACTGAACAGCCGTAGTCTGGAATTAAACAACAAAACTTGTTGTCCAACTTGAAACTCGCGAGGCGAGATTCGCTTATCATGATTAACCTTGGTTCGCTCCTTGTAAATTTTTGCATTTTCATAAGCTCCCAAACGAAACTCTTCAAGCTCATTGAGATCCATCAATCTCTTTGCACCTGCATCCTTCAGATCAAAATTTAGAGATTTCACCGCCCAATGTGCTTTATGCTCAAGCTCCACTGGAAGGTGACAAGCTTTACCATAAACAAGACGATAAGGAGACATACCAATAGGTGTCTTAAATGCAGTTCTATATGCCCATAATGCATCATCTAACTTCTTAGACCAATCCTTACGAGATGCATTGACTGTTTTCTCTAAAATGCACTTAAGCTCTCTATTAGACACCCAAATTTGTTTGTTCGAGGGTGATACGGTAGGAAAACTCATGGGTCACCGCATATTTAGATAGCAGGTATCTAACGCCTTATTACAAAAATATTTTACCTTCTCATCACTAATAATACTAGCTCGAGGAGTCCCAAATCTAGTACACATTTTTCTTTAAGAAATATACGACTACCTCGCATCATTAGTTTGAAAAGCGCTTGCTTCCACCACTTGGACACACATAGTGCACTCATACCAGAATGTATTTATTGGAGAAAGATAGGAAAAGGACTCCATGAAATCGATGCCCCAAACATCAAACAAGTCAACAGAAAAATATTATGTGCATCCTCGTTTTCCGACATATTACCCGCTCTCCGAAAACGATCACATGACTTCACAAAGGTACTAAAACTGTGAAATAAAGTAGGCCAATAAAAACTTGGGGACAGAATACCTTTGCAAACAAGTAGAGGGGTCCGAATGACCTCTTGCCTCGCATGGCAGGCAACGCTCGAGATGTCATCAATTTCCTCTCTGCCTCGTGAATACACTCCTAACGATCATCCTAAAATTATTTTTTCACATCAAACAAAAATTTCATTTTTGTTGGTCTGTGAATTCGTGTGGTAAGCACTCACTAATAATATAGTTAACAAAATCGAGATACCATGGTGGACTCATTCTAACCGACTACCAACAATCGCTCATCGTAGCGTCTCCCTTTAACGGGTGTTTCATGGAAATCAATGAGAATCGTTCCATTTATTATGCCCGCTAAGTATTAATCACAGAGTTAAATTCATTTACCAAATAAGCTGTCGTGATTATCGTAACTTAGTATTCAACTTAGTAATTGTATATTACAAGTAGGGTTCTCGCTAGATAATTAAGGGTTATGAGCGATTGCTAGATCTTACTCATTAATCGTTATAATAGTAATTGGTCAATTATTATTATTATACAACTTTACTATTATCCGAGCCTGTGGGCCACACACATACAAAGGACGTTGAGTTATATTTCCATGTATGAAATTAAAGAGAATTCATATAATTGAGAAATGGTTTCAATTACAGCGGTTCTACATTTTATGTAGAATATCTATCAACAAATAGAATCACTCAAATAGTTATTTAATTGTCTTGGTAATTTTAGTATTTATCGATAACTTGAAAGATTATTGATATTGACTCACATTATTTAATTAGCTTAATTAAATAGTTCAGCAAACTCATTAGTGTCTTAACGAACTAATGTAGAGTTAATCCAGTCAACTTACTACTTAACGGGTTGCTTATCGGCTTGTTTTAACAAAGAATCTTTAGGGTTTTTCATCATGCTTTTGTAAAACTTTCACCAAAACCCTAGTAGCCCCCTACGAAATTCTCCCCAAGAATTTTGGGGTTTTCTCTCGGTTTTGCTCATCCTTATTTACTAGCATGACAGCTTCGATTCAACCCTCCTCTCTGCAAGGACTAACCAGATACTCACGATTGATATTACAACAAGGAGCTGAGTGGAAGTCAAATTCCACGTTGTGAATTTGAAGCGTGTGGAATTTTGGTGGAATTTACTCCGCCGCACCTGTAAGTCCTCTGCTCATATATTTAATTATATGTTTTTGTAATAAATAACGTAGTACGCACTTTAAAGATCCCCGAACTATGGATTTGTATTTATACTCCTATATCCATAGTGGTAATTTTCTTCAGTGGCATCATGAGCCAAAATTAAAAGTTGCTTACATTATTTATTTTATGCTTGTTTTGTGTTTTATCAATTTTTTATTTGATAATTTCTTGTTCATATATTTAATTGATAAATATATGATGAGAATAAATCACCATGTTCTTGATTATTGATTTACACATTTGTATTTATATTTCCTATATCCATACCTTGGAAAAATTTAAAGCTCCTCCAAAAACGATTTTACAAACGGTAATTAAATTAAATCTCGAAACCGAAGTTAAATATGGTATTATTACTATAATCGCCGACATCGACTTCCGCGTAATTCTACGGGCGCGTCCTGTCGGATCGGGAAGCATTTTGAAAGAATAAAATGACGGTCGGACGACTACCCAGGGCGGGAGGGCGGCGTGTGTCGCATCGTAGGTCGCTATAGGCAGGTCGTCTCGAGCTCATTATGATTTTGTGCCCTAATTTTGAAAAACCCTAATTTCGAATTTATTCCTTATTTTGGTTTCCTAAAATTATGGGACTAGTTATATTTCGGTTTTTATTAATTATTTGTCATTTTAATCACCTAATTGATTGTAATTAATTATGTGATGACAATTAATTAATTTCCTTTGTATTATATCTTTTAAATTAATTTTAAAAAGCGATATAACAATTCATGGTAATAATTTCACTACTTATGTATTTTAGAAAAAATATTTGTGATGAATATTTTTCTATAATATGTATACGGCACAATTATTGGTAATAGTTATTAATTGACATGTGTATGATAATTGAGTTTACAATTAATTTTAATATGTGTAATTACATGGATTAATTAATTTGATAATTATGAAACATGCATTTTCCAATGCCATTTAAAATATTTATTAAGTTCATTTATGATTTAATAAAGTGCCTATATTTGTAATGGTAATTGAAATGGAGGTATAGATATGGCCCATTTATTTATTTTTCGGTCCGCGAACCGTAATGCTGTAAAATGAATCTTCTCCGGTCAGTACTTCTTGTATTTATTTATTTCATCAAGCTTTACCTCATGCTCGCAAGCCGTCTCCAAGACGGGTTAGTATGTAAACATCAGAATGCGAAGATATCACACTACTACGTGGTGATACTGTGGATAAATGAAAACAAGTTTAATTGGGCACGGCGGGCGTTACAATGTTGTATTTCATAACGATCATGCCGGGCGATTTCCCACTAACGCCAAGGCTTTCGATGATCAATCCAAGTAACACTTTTGGTTTAATTGGTATGCTTAAACCTAAGTTTATTGGTTAAATGTTGCAGCATCCTCGTAAGCAGATGCTTAAAAATAATGCAAGTAGCATGTAGTTTTACATAATTTGGTCACAAACCTACTATTATAACTCCTGATTCAGCAAAGGTTTGCTTTGGAATTTAAGTGTAATAGGTCTTGATACTAATATATTTTCGTGAGATTTGAAGTATTAGTATTTACTTTTACAATTTATTTGTAAGTGTTTTAGCATGATAGCCATCGAGTCTATTTTATTTACTTCTATTCTTGTAGGAAACTAATATGGCTACCACTATTCATACCCCTAGAACTCTCGCTCAAACTACATTAACTCCTGGCCAAGGTATGACGGTGCGTGCAAATTTTGGAGACGTGGTCTCGTGAGTTGAAGGTTGTCTTCAAGTTGCACGGGATTGGAATACGCCTTTGTATAAAGAATTCCTATAAGATCTTCCGGGGACACTGGCTGCAGACAGCCTCGGAAGAAATATGAAAGTCATGATAAGAAAGACTTCTAAACGCAAAGTGCCTTATGCTACTGATGGAGCCGGTTTCGTGCTCAGATGATTTAGTATCACGATATGACATTATCAAGCTCTGGTTTAACGAAGGAGCGTGCGTAATATGAGAATACGAACTTTCGTGCTCCCTTATTTACCTAGCCGAAATACGCAGCTTCATCATAAGTACCTTTGGAGTAATGGATCCGCCAAGCCACTGGCAAGTGTGATCCTTCGATGCAAGATAAGCCCCAAGTTAGAGTTCTTTATCACCATGAGATCTCGCTTTTAGCCGATATGTCTAAGTAGGTCGCTATAACAGGCCAGCGCTCCATCAAGCCTCATTTATTCATAAACAAATAACCATTGTCACAAGCAATGAGTTTTTGGATATGAATAAGAGGTCTTCCGCTCTACCGCCGTTGCCTCTGCAATGGGTAAACGCCGGAAGACGCAGCGGCAGCAGGTCTCCCAGACGGTTCCGCCACTATCGCGAAACCTGCGGTCAAATGGTCGGCCCGTAGGAAACGTTCAATCGAGATAGGAAAATGGCTTCCCTTAATAAACACCAAGCCTAAAGCGTATGTTATTGAAGCCAGCCAACTTCAATTCTACTTCGTGGGTGCTAGACAATCGCCGCGGTTCCCTATATTTGTCGTAATATTTGGTGAACCTGCCGGGCAAGCACTGAAAGCAGGGGAAACGGATCTCGCGCATGGAAATGAAGGCGCGGGCGTCGCCTGCAGAGGATCCATTAGTTTAAATTCTGCCCACGGGCCTTGTTTTTGAACTTATTCGCCGTTTATTGCAAAATTTCGCAATTTGCGTGAATATTATTTCTATTTCTCGCTTTGAATAATGATGGTTTTTCATTTTCAATAGATCTCGGCGAATTTAAAGATCACTGTGAACGGGGTAGTATTTGGTACCGCTCCTTCAAAATGGCCCATAATGCTTTTAGACATTACTAATGAGTCATATAACATAAACTTAAACGAATGCTTCCCTCAATCTACTTTTAAACCAAACATACTCTATGGCATTGCGCATCAGGGTCACATTAACGTTGCAACCCACCAAGAAACTCTAATTCGTGCGGAATACTAAGGTTTCGACATTATGAATCATACGACAGCAGTCTGCCTTTCCGGGCAAATGACCAAAAATGCCTTTCATCGCTTAAATGAAAGGGCAAGTGATTTATTGGGGATCATACACACCGACGTATGTGGGCCAATGAACACATCTGCAAGAGGTGGTTATGGGTAATTACTTCATTACATTTCATCGATGACTTACAAGATACGGTTTTGTATCCGATGAAACACAAACACGAGTCCTTTGAGAAATTCATGAGTTCCAAATGAAGTACAAAACCAATTGAAAGACAAAAGACTCTCCTGGCCCTGATAGAGTAGAAACATTTGAGTCACGAAGTTCAATACTCATCTTGTAGAGCGCTGGGTATTTGTTTCTACAACTCTACTCCTGAAGCAGAATTTATAATTTTGTCCGAAAGGAGAAATCGAACTCTTCTTGACATGGTTCGATCTATGATGAGCCTATCTGATCTACCAGTTAATTTCTGGGGATATGCACTTCTAAGCGCTATCTCTACCTTAAAATAGATGTCCAACCAAGTCAAAATAGATAAAACTCCCCATGAACTCGCGGGTTCGAAGATTCCTCAAGTTGTTTTCTAAAGATTGGGGTCGCGGAAGCTTATGTTAAGAGATTAACAAAAGATAAACTTGCGCCCAAATCTGATAAATGCTATTTCATAGGATATCCAAGGGAAATAGTTGGTTACTACTTACCGAAGTTAGAGAATAAAATCTTCATCAAGCAATGGTGAGTATTCCTCGAAAAGGAACACCGTCCGTATGACTAGAAGTAACGCAGTTCATCTGATGAAGCTCAAGCTGACGTAAGTCAATATCAATACATCATAATGCAAGCAGCATCCTATTAATACCACAAGAATCGAACCTTCTTTTCATAAGACTCAGCTTGATCCACGTGAGTTCTGGAAGTTAACCAACCCCTAGTGAGATCCAACAGTGGATCGCCACGAACTGTGAGCGCCGGTAATACGGTGTGAAGCTTTCATCATTGAGAGGATTTGAGCCCACTTCTACAAAGAAGCAATGAATAGCAAGGATGCCGACAAATGGGCAAATAGCCACGCAATCCGGGAGATGGATTCTATGTACCAAACGAGGCTCGTCCTTGTCGATTTACTCAAATGGGCTCGCCTATCAATGTAAATGGGTATTTAAGAAGAAAAACATGATAAAGACGGAAACGTTGATGTTTTCAAAGCTAGACTTAGAGCGAAGGTTTCAAACAAGTTCACGGAGCGACTACGCATTTAAACTTACCGCTGCTGGCTACGCTTAAATCCATCCCGATAATCTTAGCTATCACGCATTTCCAAGAATTGGCGAATATGGCAAATGATGCAAAAGACCGCTTCCTCGAATGGAAATTTATGAAGATGTGTACATGGTACAACCTCCAAAGGCTTTACATGTCCTAAAGGACCAAGAAGGTACGCAAGTCAGCAAAAGTCCATTTTATGGCTCAGTTGAGCATCCTGCTAGCTGAATCTACGCTTTGATTTAATCAATCAAAGAGTTTGGGTTTCATCAAGAACGAAGAATCTTGTATACAAGAAGGTAAGTGGGAGTTATGTATCATTCATAGTCCTCAGAGGCTCGACGACATACTTACTATTGGAAATAACGTAGAGTTACTAAACTCACCAAGGATCAAGAAATGTTTCTCAACGGGCATTCTTAAAGGCCACGCATATACTTGGAATAAGATCCACCGGATCGAGCTAGGAGGTCAGATTGGACTTTGGTCAGATACTTGTGGAATAAGGCACGGCAAAGGTTCAACATGAGTAATTCCAAGAAGGGTAATCTCCCCACGGTACATTTGTTCAACTCCCACAGCCATTGCCCCACTTACTAGCGCTTCGGAGAGAATGAACATGACACCTTATGCTCGGCCATAGGATCCATCATGTATGCCATGTCAGGCACTAGACCCGATGTGTCTTATGCACTAAGTGTAACCAAGTAGAGCACAAGCTAATCCAAAGTGAAAAGCCACCGGATTGCAGCCAAGTTGCATCTTGAAGTATCCGGAAGAATTAAAGATGCTTTCTTGGTATATGGGCATGAGAGTTACTAAAGGATGTGGTACACCGACGCCGGCTAAACTCCGATGTATTTACTATCATTCCCGCCCGTATGTATTTTGTCTCAACGTGGAGCAAGATTCGGAGGAGTTCCAACAATGAGTATCAAGTTGCCGATTCTACCATGTAATCTGAGACATCGCAAATATTCTAAGCCGCTTAAAGAAGCATGTTGGATAAAGAAGTTCGGTGACTCTGAACATCCTCGGCGCTGCACGAAGCATCGAGGACCGTGGAGTTGCTGTGACAATATCGGGGCAATAGCTCAAGCTAAGGAACTGAGCACATCACAAATCCAAGCACGCATCGTAAAGTATCACCCGACAGATACGCTGGCTGTAGTGATGTCAAAGCATGTAGTGAACAGAGTCATCTGCCGACTTTTACTAAACCACTAAGTCGCAAAGTATTTATAATGCAAATAACATAGGTCTTGTGATGCATGTCGCAGCCGCAAGTAGGGTTGCCGGGAGTCAAGATGTATCTATCGGTGTTATGGAACAAATATTTGAAGTCATTATTTTTATATTTTACATTGCTGCTATGACTATATGTTTGAATTCATATACATACATGTAAGTATCCTATGATAAGGTTAAATCCTAGGTTAGTCTTATGTTTTCTGTAGAGGTAAATACGAATCGTTAATTACACCTCTTCAAGCCTAGAAACATAGGATAAATTAAAAGGCCTCGTCGATGCCTATAGTTGTATGACAAGCACATGACTAACATGGTAGCTGATTAGTGATCAAGATTGATCACGTTAGCCTGGCAGAATCAGATCACTGGGCCGGCTTCTTGGCCCGGTGACTAAGGAGTCGGGTATGACCGAAACGAATTCAGAAGATACGTGAGACCGTGTCCTATGACATTTGTTTAGAAACCTTGTGCCCGCCAATTTTAGACCTACGATATATAACTATCTGCAGCAAGCCTCTGCATTTTTGACTATGCACCAAACGTCATTTAAGCCGATTATAACGGTGATATATCGAGGATTTGTTCGTCCTTGATATACAAGAAAGATCTCAGCCTCTCACGCTTGTACTGAATGCCATGGAGGCCATAAATGCTTATTCACCATACTCGAGTAAAGAAAGTTGTGGGGTGTCATGACACACTTATGGTTACCACGAATAGAGATCGCGCTGACAAAGCGAATTGTAAGATAATCGCCCAAGGGCAAAGCTGGAGCGCTGGAAATCAATGAGAATCGTTCCATTTATTATGCCCTGCTGCGACAATTGTGTAGCAATTCATTTACCGCTAAGTTAAATGTGATTATCGTAACTTAGTATTCAACTTAGTAATTTTGCTGGTTCTCATGATAATTTACGTTGTTTTATTGCCGATCTACCATTAATCGTTATAATAATAGTAATTGTCAATTATTATTATTATACAACTTACTATTATCTCGAGTCTGCAACACATACAAATGACACAGCTTATATTTCATGTATTTAAATTAAAAGAGAACTATATAATTGAGAAATGTATTTCAATTACAAGGGTTCTACATTTTAAGAATGAATTAAATAGGAATCAATTAAATAGTTATTTAATTGGTCTCCAGTAATTTTAGTATTTATTGTATAACTTTAAAGATTTATTTATTAGACTCAATGTATCATTTACCTAGCTTAATTAAATAGTTCAATCTCTATTAGCAACTCATTAGTGTCTTAAATCTAACTAATGGGAGTTAATCCAGTCGCCTAATATTTCTTAACGGCCGCTTATCTTACTTGTTTTACCAGTCTCTATATAAGCAAACTTTAGGCTCAATCATAAGTTTTAAAAACTTTTCACCAAACCCTAGTAGCCGCCTTTGGCCACGAAATTCTCCCAAGAATTTTGGGGTTTTTCCTGGGTTTCATAGCTCATCCTTGCTTACTAGCATAGATTAAGTTCTCGATCCAACCCCTCCCTGCACTGTTCAGATATCACAATGCATCGATGATTACAACAAGGAAATTGGTGGAAAGCTCAACCACGCCAGAATTTGGTTGCGCGGATTTTGGTGGAATTTACTCCGCCGCACCGTAAGTCCTCTGCCTCAGCATATTTAATTATATGTTTTTGTACATTGAACAGTTTTGTGTAATTTTAAAGATCCTTGAACCATGACTGTACTATACTCCTATATCCATAGTAATTTTTCTTCGCTTCTAAGGGCGATTCAATTTTAGATAAGTCGTCACCACCATATTTTAACCCTTTTATGCCTCGATTTAGGTCAAATTTGTAGTAAAAGTATCCAACTGATTAACCTAGGCTTAGCATCTTTTTGAAAGCAAATAGTTTAACGCAGCATTTAATCGCTGTATACCACCATGAGATCCTAGCGAGATATGATCTAAACTTATCCAAAGAAAAACAACCGCAGCAATTCCCCTTCAAGAGTAGTGTAATTACGTTGAGCATCATTGAAGGTTTTGCTAGCAAAAGTAAATTACCTAAAAATACCTTTCTTATTCCTCCTGGCCCAAGCAATCGCACTAACAAAGATAATCACTTGCATCTATTACAATTTCAAACGGACGTGTCCAATCAAAAGGCAGAACGACCACTGTGTTCTCGAAATAAGTTTTCGCCTAATAGATTAAAAGCCCGCACACACTCATTATTAATATACAAAAAGTATCTTTAACAAGTAAATCACATAGAGTTTGCAGACTTGGAAATATTGCTGATGAAACTAATAAAACCCTGCATGAATTAAGAAAACTTACATCTTAGACAGACACGCCTAGTTTGATATAATTTTCAATTTAAAACCACCTTCCCTTAACAACCTGGCCTCTGGAGAATCTTCAGACCAGAACCTACTTTCTTTGAACTACATTTTCCCTGGGCCCAAGACAAGATTAGTTTCACAACGCCCATCACAAGTCTAAGATTAAGCAAACAATCATCAAAAGATGATTCAAAAATAGAGAAATCATCCATAAAGACCTCGATGCATTTCTCTATCAAGTCAAAAAATATGGACATCATACATCGCTGAAATGTGGCTGGAGCACAACATAACCCAAACGGCATTCGCCTAAAAGCGAATGTACCATATGGACAAGTAAATGTTGTTTCTTCCTCGATCCTTCTCGGTTTACTATTTGATTGTGGAACCCAAATGAATCCATCTAAAAAGAGAATGGATACCCGGATACCTAGCTAGAAGAGTCTCTAACGCTTGATCAATAACAAGAGGAAAATATCCTTCCTAGTTACTACTTAACTTTCTGGAAGTCTATACACATTCTCCTGTAGTGGGTATCAATTCATTTTTATCATTTCAACCACAAGACAATTTCTTTGGTACAAACTCCTTGTACTAGACTCGCCAAGCACTATCTCAAATAGTATAAATTGTACCACAACCTTCAGCTGCCTACCACTCCTTTGAGATTAGGATTTAGTCGCTTCCGAGGCTGGATAGCCGACTTGGCACCATCCTCAAGTGAAGCGGTCAGAATCCTTAATGTCCTCACTGCAAGTTTTTTTTGTGCTCTCCAAGTACTTTGACAAGTTTTTCTTCATGCAACATCACCCAAAGAAGAAGAAATAAAAAGGTGTAATTCATTATTGGCAAGGCAAAGTGCCTTCAACCCCATGGCAGGAGGTTTTTCTCGATAGACTTATCAATTCTGAGTACTTGCCCCACCAAGTGTATAACGTGAGGCCCTGATCCAATGATAATAAGTTTTCAAATGACTAGTCTCTCCTCTTTAGCATTTTAATACAACTAAACCCAGTCTGTCACACTAACGTATCAACCACACCTAATCGAAAATAATCATCCCCGGCTATCATGAAACTTTAGTGACTCCATGCACAAGTTTCAAAGACAACTTGCTCCCTCCCCCACCTCAGTACTAATTCCCCGTCTCTTTTGGCGAACATCAATGCAGCTAAAAGGTCTACCTAGCAATAAAGAACTCTTTGATCTTCTAACATATCGAGTACAACAAAATCAACAGGAAGATGAAACCCCATCAAACCTTTAACCAAGATATCTTCAATCACAACCATGTGGGGTACATACGTAATCTATCCGCTAATTCCAGCCAGAAATCATGTACTCGACATCACCTAAACCCAACCTATAATCACAAAAAGCATCAACTTTATAAAACCCAAATCACACAACGCTTACCAAATTGAATTCCACCTATTACACAAGTGGATTGTAAAACCCCCTCGCATCTTTAACTTTCTAGGATAATTTATGTCGACGACGTATAACACTCTTCACTATTAAGACTGCTTCTATGCCCTCGACCCCTTTCTTCATGGAAAGATTCTCTATGAACTTAGAGAATCCTTTCAAAGGCCTCTCGCAGTTATTAAACTCTTTAACTGTTATATCAAGAAATTTAGCAAATCGAAGTTGACCAGCTTTTCTTCTCTTTCGCCTCGGCAAGTGAACATGTTTAATACACTGTGAAGTATGAGATTTATCCATGGGAAACTTTCTCATAAGATTTTCTGCCTCGTATTTGGTCAAACCCTCTAAACTCCTCATCAAAGACCTGTTTCCAGCATGTTCTCGTCAAGCTTCTTTTAGGTGTTTCTTGGAAGAGAACCCGCCATTTGTTAGCTAGATCAAGAGCCAATTGTCCCAATTGTCGCTCAACATCTCTTCAAAGCCGCATTCTATTCCGGCCTTTTTTCCACCATTTGGGACAAACAAACCTCTCTCGCCCATCCAACCGCTACCTCAGCTCTCAAACCTGGATTGATCTTTGAAACTTGGTGGCCTCATAACATTTTGGTTATTACTCCAGAGAGATTTGGGGTGGTTCCTCCAACAATTATCGTGGTAAGTATCGAGAATGCACCATTCTCATTGCCGGGTTGAAATCGACTTGATATTGACCTCGAGGGCCTCCAAGATAGTGTCTCATGATTACCACCACATAAATGAAGGAACCCCGTATTAATTCCGTGATCTCTTGCAATACCATGTCCATTTCAGAAGTTTCTCTAATCGAATGCGAGTGAGGCAACCTCTGTGCTTTCTTAATTTTGTCTTTTCATCAATTCCCCAGAATTTCAAATACCTTCAGTATGCACTCTAGGATGAGATTGGTGTTGGGATTAGAAGCCAATTCCTCCACAAGATATAAGCTTCATCGGGTGTCTTTATCAAATGCTCCTCCAGCGTAGCCATGGACTAAAAACTTCAAGCAGACCTTGAAACCGTTCCCCGCACTCACCTACCATCTCATCTACTATTTCACCTTGGTGGATTTTGACTGCCCCCGCGGTCAGTTGATTCCCCAGTGATTTCTCACCACTTTGCCTCCCGATGGTATATAGTTAAAACAGAGCCTGTGATAGAACTGAACACCATTCACCTTCAAAGTGGAAATTGCATTCCATGAAATTTTACTAGGTTCTCAATATGATCTTCATGACCCAGTAATTAAATTTCACATGATTCTTCACATGTCGATCACAAAGTGGTTTAACTCAAAGTTGTTGGCATTTATTAGTGGCAATGCAACAACCCCTCATGTAGGTAGAGCACAATCCCTCAAAGTCATCCGAGGAACTACAACATTACCATCATCACGCATCTCAACGATATCCCGATTATCATCGCCCACGGCTCACAAACTCGCTTTTTCTCCAGTTTAGCCCCAGCACAGCCCTATACCTTTTTCTATCTCTAGATCAAATAAAAGAAACAGATTAGCTGGGTTAAAGAACCGAAATTAAACTAATAATAATAAGGACGGAATTTGGCAACGCGCCAACTGGGCAACACAATTTTCTTAAGTGTTCGACTCCAGCGTCCCGGTCCTGCCGAGTAATATAGTGAATAAGTCGCAGCACGCCTCACAAATTGCAATCTAATAAACACTAGCTTTTATTCTTAATCCTTAATTAACTAATAACTTTTCAAAGTACTTAACTCCAAATCGTTTGTTCCGATCGGTTCCAAAAATTGCTGCCCGGTTTAGCCGGTTCGGTTCGGTTTCGATTTTATGCACACCCCTGATCACGTAGCGTGTTGATTTTACCAATTCGCTGGCTTTCTCGATGGGGTCATTCCAAAGGGCCAAATTGTTTAATTGGTTGCTTAACCGTGATTTAATTAAATGCCGGGGCCGCAATACACTTGTTAGGTAGTATCCTCAGAGGTACGTTTAGTAATAAAGAGCGGCGTCTCGTTTATATAATTGGTTAGTTAACTCTACCACTATATCGCTCAAATGTATGTTGTTGCCGCTTGAAACCTCACTACGCAGATCTTGGATACTAATATATTTTGTGAGATTTTGATTATTGGTATTACTTCGTGTTCTTAATTTTGTAAGTATTTGATTACTTTATAGATTACTAAACTCTTGCCTTAGAAGAATTTACAATTGTAGAATCTAAACGGTCATGTTTCTTTTAAAACATCTAAAAATCTGCTTCAAACAACTTTAACTCACGCACGTATAATGGTGCAAATTATGAGACATGGTCCCGTGAGTTGAAGGTTGTGCCTGGGTTACACGGTAGACGTGGCATGTTCCATGGGAAGGAATTCCTAAAAGGCCTTCCGGGGTCAAGAACGCATTTGACAACACAATTTAAGTGCTCCTGTCGAGTCCGGTCAGGTCGTAATATAGTGAATAAGTACGAGTATCGTCTTACAAATTCCAATCTAATAAGTACTAGCTCTATTCTTAAAAATAATCCTTAATTAACTAATAATAAACAGAATTATTTATTCAGACTACTCAACTAAATTTGACTGGGAAGTCTTAAATCAACTAAACTAACTCCTAATGCAAAGAAGTGGTTGTACTTACATGTGAAGTATAGCCAGACACACGATTTAGATCGTCGTAATTCACTTAGTAGTTACTTATTAATTCATAAAATAAGCATTACACAATCGAGACATTTCGCTAACACCAATTAATTCTCCTAAGTCGCTAACTATATCTCTATGATAGCTTAAAAATAGAGTCTCCTATTAACAACATATGCTTATAAAGTTAAAACAATCTTACTATACCTATATCTCTATGGTAAATGAACATGTGTTCGATTATTAATTCCTAAGTGACAAACCTTATTTCTAAAGTACCACTATATGTTCAATTAATATTGAGTATCAAGATATTAAATTATAACTACGCATAATCGCACTTCATGAAATTGTGAATAACAACTCCAATAAAACGTCAAACTTAACAATAAATTAGTTCATAATACCAAGCAAAAATTAATACATGAAATTAAAATGCAACCATAATAAAATAGACTGAAATAAGAAATTTAATTTAAACCAAACGGATCCTAATCTTAAGGACCAAATGACAAACCCAATGAGTAAGTGAAAAGGATTGTCTTTGTTGTCGCTTTCTCACGTGCACTCCTCACTTTAACATGGAATAATTCCTTCCTTTTTCCATCAATCTTTTGTATCTGAATAAATTCATGAACTATAAAAGACATCTTCCTTTGGGTCATATTCTAAACATTCTTCAATTTAATGTCCAATTACTCTAATTTTAATAGATAATTACTCTAGAAATCGAACTTTTGAACACGTCCAAATTATATCTCATTAAGGCAAAAATAACATCAATTAATATTCAATTAGGCCCTCAAAAATACTTATATATAATAAACACTTATCATTTATAAAATACTAATGCATGGGCGAGTGATGCTCTAAAAGCTAAATGTTTTATGTTACCTGAATTTTAAAAGTTTACCTATATGATAGTATCTATGACATTTATCGGAAAGTTTTCGATGAATAATATAAGAATGAAGACATAAAGTATTATAATTGGGTCAATAAATATAGGGCTGATACTATTTCCAGGCTCCTCAGAACATTAAAAGCGAACTTGATGAAGTATTAGGGGCGAGTTAAATTGCTGTGATCTCATGCAATTATAATCGGCCAATTATATTATTATACAACCGATATTATTCGAGCCTAAAAAGGTCACATATGACGTTGAATCTTATTTCATGTGGTATGAAATTAAATCGTGATTACTAAATCGGGAATTGATTAAACATACCAACAGTTTTATATTGATAATGTAATATAACGACAAACCCCACCAAATTAATCAGTGTCTTCCAATTTGACATTAAACAAAGAGAAGCCCATTAGGTGACTTGATAATACTTCACTCAAGTAGCATTCCGCTAGTTAACGGTTTTAACGTAGATGGGCTCCTATTGGTTAACGAGTCGGTTTCTATTCGGATTAAATAAAGTAGAGGCCAAGAGGAGATTTAAAGATGAAAACCCAATTTTTCATCTTCCTCCCTTCCCAAAAGCCATCGCCCTCCCTCTTCTCCGAGGCCACCTACATTTTGACCAATTGCTCTCAATTGATCTCGCGACTTGTGAAGTCCAATTGTGTGGTTCAACCGCCTCCTCGTGTGAACAATCGGGAGGTACGTATCTTTGTGCTTAAAGACTATGAACTGGAAAGAGTCTACGAGAGAATAGTTGCTTAATTCCCCTGATTGTAAGTACCCTGGGATGACAATAGACATGGTCATTTATTGCATTTAAGACATTCAATCTTGTTGCATTTATTTATGTTTTTAAATATGAACAAGTTGCATATTTTTCCAACACAACTTTATTTATATATTTTAGATTTACAATTCATATAATACAATATGAATACCAAACAAAGCATAAAGTGATACCGAAAACAAATCTCTTCCTAGCTCAGAACAAGAATCCAAAATTCTTTTCGAAAGCACTCCACCAGAAGGCCGATTGCATACACCAAGAGAAGTCAATCCCACACTCTGTGAACAATCACATAACTAAAATGAACTTTATCTGCATGGAAATAACTGTCATCTCAAAAGCAGTAAGGAGGCCGCACTTCACCTCTTTCTAAGCGGCCTTTTCTTCAATTTGATGATCATTTCTCTTTAAGCCTTAGTATTTATATATGTGCAATATAAATAAAACCCTTAAGCCCAACAATCATGCTTTTAACTCATTAACTAATCGACTCACACAATTTGAACTTAATAAACAATTGTGCTAGATTTATCCTATAAATTCTATACCATGTATATTTAAATATATATTGACACCATTTTATTACAACTCAACGTCATCAGATGTGTACGAATCTTCTAGGCTCGGGGATAATAGCAACCTTATAATAGTATAATAGACCATTAATACGTACATAACCTGCTATGCATGATCTGTGAATTTCAAGTATAACCTCTCTCAGATACCAAGAATTACAATTACTAGGTTGAATGTTCCGCTTATGTAACTGCTCAACTTAGTAAAACAATTGTTACAACACGCTATCGCAACAGTGAATAAATGAAACCAATAACTATTGATTTCTAACAAATGGGGTATATCCTGAACCCTAACTTAGTTGCCCAAAGTGCTACGGGCCGAGGGCGGGTCTCCTGGCGCAGAGTCACCCTAAAAATCATGATGATGACCAATCCATGACGTTATATTTAAGTGTTGGGATATCAGAATACCCCACCCAAACAAGGACACGTTTATATGATTCGATTTAATTATATCACCAAGCTATTCTTTTCGAAGTTCATCCCTCATAAGAATTTTGCAGTCAGGTTTGACCTAGAGTACCTGTGGACAAGCACCCACTAGGAAGTTTCTCCGTACGAGTAATGAAATGGTGACAAAAAGTGCTTAAAGAATTCTGATGAAACAGGATTATCCGTCCGGCTCAACGGGGCACGATCACAAATCTTCTAAGTGAACTTCGAGGCGTCTCGTCCAAAAGGGAAGCCTTAAAAACATGTCTGTTATTCCGCCGAACACTCCGAACACGTTTCTCAAGAAAGATCGAAGAGTTTAGTTTCCGAAAGAGAGACCTCGAAGACGCATTAACTTTATTTGATTTCCGGCCCCTCACGGCCCTTTTATTGTCGGTTGATACCTGCCTTTTTGCCTGTTTAAGGGGTCGAGTAATTACGAGCCAATGCCTCCTTGAATCTGTCAACGCCATTAGGCTCAACGGTCTTTCCTCTCCCCGACTGAGTTTTAATTTTGCCCAACCCTCTTCAATCTGGGCCTTTGTCCAGCGTGTCCTTGGCATTCATTTATTCAAGGCTGCTTTTTCCATCGTCCATTTACTTTTTAGCATTGTGAATTGTCAATTTGAACCTTCTTATTTTTCAGTTGTCAATTTAACTCTTCTGTTCATTTTGGCAAAAGAAAAAGAGATCGAATTCTAGTTTTAATACGAGATAATTTTGATACTTCATTAACAATTATATTTAGATTTTAGTTAAAATGTAACATAATGTAACATGTTCCATAACATTTTTTAATAGGCATAATTTTCTCAATAACAAACCCTTTTTTTTTCTCTAATACATAAGATATCAGATATTAATTAAAATTCTAAGCTAAGCAAATGGGAGCCTAAACTCCAAAGAAACAGCTTGTCTTCTTTGTGAAGTCTCTCGCATGAACCACCGTCTTCACTTGAATATTGTACCGAGGCCACGTAACTACTAGAAATCCCACAAAGTGGGTGCTGAAAGTCAGCCGAAAGGTCAAAGTCCCATAGTGGTCCGTGATAGCATGCATAATATACCCTACCAGAATCGAAAAGTCTCACATAATGCAGACACGAACCGATAAAATATACTACCTCTGTCAGGAATCGAACCCGGTGACCTTTTGACAAAGTGCTCAAACAAAATTATTAGACCATTATTAGGCCACGGGTAATGAGTAAATAATAGTCGATTCTTGAATATACTCCCTCTGACTTTTTTTAATTGTAATTCTATATTACAAAGATTGATTTTAAATATTTATCATTCTATAGTTTCAATGAATTTTGTAGCCTAGTTTTTCTGTTATATCCCTATTAAATATTAAATGCAAATAGAGTACGATGATTAAATAAGTTAGTATTTATACAATCATTTGGTTAATTAAATTGGAGTTTAAATCTATTGTAATTATTAATCAACTTATAAATGATTAAAACCACCACCAAACGTATTCAGATGAGTATTGCTGTTAAAGATATTTATTGGTGATTGAGTTTTGGTAAAATTCCATACAAGAGAGCCGAGATTCCGAGAAGTGGTCTAATCAAAGTGTAGACCCTGGAGAAACTAGGGCACTCGGATATATAGCTGGCATGAATTGGACCAAAAAGAATCTATCAATCAGTCACTGTAAAATCTCATTCCATTGAGGAGTTTGTGTGCTCCCATCCCACGCACCACATAGAAACCTGCACATTGCACAAAGCAGCCCCTGAGAAAGAGAATTAAAATGTTGTTACTCTAAAAATATGTGTTTATAAAATCAATTATCAATTTTTTTTTTGGAAATAAATCAATTATCAATTGTTTAGTGTTAGAAGGTCTACGAGACTATATGCACTGAATGCATTCCAGCTATAGTTTGTCATATAGAGGAGTCTATATGTCCATCGGTCAAAGCTTATTTCAACCATCTAACTTTGACCAATACTCATTTTTTGGAATAACACAAACTATTATTAGAAACGATCGCTTTAAAGTTGTAACTCGCTAGATAGATTTTATGATGCATAATGATGCCAAGATCAATACAATAACTTTTTTTGAGAAATCCTATCTAGGTACAAAGAAGATTTAAACGACATTCTGGACATCGCTTATCATGCTTCTAAACGCACTTCCGATCAAGCTGAGACGCCTGACTCGGATTTCCATGTGTAGCTTTGGAGTTGACGTAGACTTGAAGACTTGATTCGCCTATTCGGGTCGACTTGCGCTGATTTGTGTCTCGACTAAGCGAAAGGATCCTCTGAGTCGGATTTGGATTTCATACACTGCTATACGATTCTGTCTAATCGATTACACACTCGGATGCTGAGACGGATAGAATTGATCAAGCAGGATTCTAGACTGGATAGAAGACTCAATTTTGACTGGCCTGAATGATGTCAATACTGATCTCTTGGCCCCATGTATTTGGATCAAGTAGACTTAGACTTGATTTGCTATGTATTTATTGAAGGTCTTAGCAGCCTGATCTCAAGGCTACCAGACCGAATCCGTGTTTAGCGCCTATTCCTAATTTTCAAAGGCTTATCCGTTATATTGCCATAGATTGTAAAAAAGATGTCTAAGAAATTACTCAATGCTTCCCATTACCAGACAGGGACTATGCATCTTAAGTATCCTACCTATGATTTACTATGCGAATATTTATACTAATCATGTAGTTTATTTGATTTATGTAGTTTATTTTGATTTTATGAGATTTGAATGATCGATTCTCATTAGTTTTGGGTCTTGATCCCAAATTATCAAGGCTTAGGCAAAGAATTCAACATTGTCCCTAATTCTAGCCTATTTTGGTCCAAATAAGATTTCATGTTTTTTACCTCGCTCTTCAATTAGGCTGAAGATTTGATGTTTTCTCCTAATAAGCAACAATACCGTAGGTTTTCACGAAGAAATATGATTTTATATAAAAGATTTCCACGTATTTATCCCATAATCACCTAGATTTTGGATCTAACCGTTGAATTTATGTAAGATTCGAGCTGGCTGATTTATGAAAATTTCTTTGTCCCTACCTGCGCAAAATAGGCGCTATTCCATGAATCAAGAAGGTTCCGATTCTTTTTAGGTCAACACATTTTCATATTAGCCCCGACGCTTTTGGAGTGTTTAAGTTTAAACCCGTTTTCTTTCTAGAATCTTTATTTAAGCCCCGAAGCCTTAACTCCCACTTCAGGCCAAATAGAAGATTTTATTGTCATAAATTTGGGGATTTTTCGAGCCCTAGCTTCAATACATTTAATTCGAGCTATTTTCTCGGCAACCCTTGCTTTATTTTAAATATGTGGTTAACTAATGATAAAAACCCTACTTCACTTTTTAATTTAATTTCAATGGCTTACCCCGAACCCTTATCATTTCACACATGTTCGATTTTTTATTAGGTTCGTCAACTCTAATTGTCACGCCTAGCTCGTGAGATCAATTTTCTTTTAATCGATTTTCACCGATTAAAATAAATCTAGAATTTTATTAAATTTATTTAATAATCTTCATCTGCCTACAAAAAGTATTTGTTCCTCCGTCCCTAAAAGATTATCACATTATAACTTTGATATTTTAGCTAACTGACCGTAGATATTTTTTTGTCATTGTGTTTTATAATATTTATAAAAATATATCAATAAAAAATGCATTTCAAATATTTTCATTGATATATTTTTTTTATTAAATATTATACAACACAAAAAAAAAATATTTATGATTGAAGTTTAAGTATTAAAAAATCAAAAAGTCAAATATGACCATCTTTTAAGGATGAAGGAGTATTTCTTTCGATTGTTTAGTTATGCTGGACAAAAGCCTAATACTACTATGAGAACTTACTGATTTAGTATTCGATGGGAGGGGCTTATCATACATACATAAACAACAAACAATCAATGGGATGGTCATAGTAGTAAAATAAATCTAAAGAACCAAATGAATTGATCTAATGGTAAAATGATAGGATTTAATTTAACAATATAAAGATTAGACACATGCTCATTTGTTGAATTGGGGGGACCATCTCATCACTTAGTTTTCGATCAATATAGACAACAAAGAAAGACAAAGAAGTATCCAATATCTCAAGTGAAAGTGATGGTAAATTCAAGTAAAAAACATTTATATTGAGCTACTGATATAGGTAAATCTCGGTCACTCTATAAGACCTAACTTCGGTATCATGGGTGAAGAAAAAGAAAAGGCAATCGAAAACTACCAAAATTCTATGTGTACCACTACTAGAAAAACTATCAATTGTAAGTGGTTAATAAACTTGTTAAACTTAACAAAATTGCTATTAAAGATGGGTCTAATTTATATTTCCCATTAATGACGACAGAGGAATTCTTGGTGATTGACAAGGGAGAGGAAGGGTGGTACTGAAAGATATAGATGGGAAGATACAGAATACCAAGGGGCACACTGGATTCGGACAAATTGATGAAGGAAAGAAAAATATAACCATGAAGGTCACATTTTAAGAACAAATGATGTCACCAAAGGTGGCGTTTAAAAACCTAATTATTTTAGAGGTCACCATCGTGTCATTATTACACCGTTTTTAATCAATATGTATATATATACCTTCTAAAAATATAAATTAAGAAATGTTTTTTCATTTTTTTGTGAAAACTATAATACCCTCCAATAATTCTTGTAATTATATGACATTAATGCACAAATAGTTTTCAAAATTATATCAAGTTAAAATCTTTAGTACAATAAATAATATCTATTCTTTACATTATAATATAAATAGAGAACATGCATACCTTGAATAAAAAATATTATGAGTTTATATGTTTTTTAAAATCTAAAGTCCATTTAAATATAATTTATAATGTTATTAGATATTTATATCAAAATATATTTGAAGTTAAACTACGAAGTTAGAAGTAATTTTGATATTTTTATGATAAAATGTATGACATTATATACCGAGTATATCTTAGAAAAAGAACAATTATAACCATAAGTATAATATAATAATATTCAAATAAATATAAAATCTGTATAATTAATAGTTTTAAAAACTATTAGGTTTTAAATAAGTATTAAAATACATTTAATTATTTTGAAGTAATTAATTATAAAAATCATAGTTAAGAAGAATACAAATTAAATTCATTAATTTTAAGTGTAAATAAAAGTTTAGATTATATTATTATTTAAGATGAATGAGAAGACAGTACTCATAACTTTAATTAGGACTCTTTATAATTTTTGGCACAAATAAATCACAATCCTTTTTTATTTTGGTTGTATATTTTACCATAGTTTCTTTGGAAGTATGTTATGCTATATTTTTATTATTAAGAAAAGGTACAATGAGTTTATGTATTCTAACATCTTTATTCTATTCATAAATATTATAATATTATGCTATGAAAATCACATAGTATAAAATAAAATGTGATTATATTGTGAACATATTCAAAACTAAAACTTGGATAAAAAATACTTCATTTTGATATTATAGAGTTTAAGTTAAAGATAAATGTCTACAATAATATATATTTTTGAAACAAAATGAGGAATAAGAGTAGTTCAATTGAAAAGTTTAGGAACTAATGTTACGTTGTCCTAACATCCTTCAACTAAAGTATTTGATACACTTTCTATAGATTATTATCAGAAAAATACTAAATTTTGTCGAATGTATATACTACAAATGAAGTTAATTATAAAAACTTAATAATAATCAGAATTGAATAATTAAATATAGATAATGAAATTTATGAATTTCACTTTAATGTACTAATAATAACTCGTTAATTTTTTTCTTTAAATCATAAGCTAAAGCTAAAGTCTCTTGGACATTATGATTCATTATTTCAAATTTTTGGAGATATACATAGCTCTCTCCCTTTCATTAGTTCTTCAATAATATAATATAACTTAGGAACCAATCTTCATAAGTTTCTCACAAAATTGATGACATGACTGAAAAATAAAGGTAACGGGGAGGAAATCCAATGAAGTTAGTACGTGTCTATGTTTCAGGTTAGATTGCATCTTTTCTCTTTTGGTCAAATATTATTATTGGTTTGAAGATGTCAAAGTTACTAAATCAACGTATAGTAAATATCTTAATAATAAGTTTATTATATTTCTAAATTTTTTATTATTTCATATTTTTTATCAATTATGAATAGAAGTAGAGCATGATGCTTCTTCGATTATAATGATGAAACTAATGATATTAGAGTCATTAATAATTAATTCTGAATAATAATATTTTCATATAACATAAAATTGGAGATTAACAAGAAAGGTTACTTAAGTGTGATGAAAATGGTACACACTTATTTGATTTTCTTATTTCAATTATTTAATTTTTTTATTTCAATATAAAATAAATTATTTGAATAATTACATCTTTCTATATTATGTTTCTTTGATTGTTTCTTTATTATAAAGATAAAGAGATATGTTGATATTTTAATTATCTAAGATAATGAAACTAATGAAAGTGGTGTCTTGAATATCAATTAAAAAGAAAAATTATATTTTGGAGATATTATCAATTAAGATATTGAATATTGCTTTCTCTTACATATGAAAGAAAATACATGAATTAAATAGAAGAATACTTTATTACCCATAGAAAAAGATATATTGATTCTTGTTTGTGATAGCAGACGGTGTCTTCCAAATAACTGAGTTGAGAATTATCGATATGTCTAAGCAAATATCTTTTAGTTTGATTAGGAATAATTATTGGTAATGATATGTATGTTATTAGGTGTTGATAATTTGTAACGCTATTTAATTTTGTTTATATATCCTAAACACCGACATTATTTGGCCAATAAATTCAAGAAAATCAATATTTGATGTTCTCCTAAAAAACGAAAATACTTCATAAAAAATGAATCTTTAATAATATAATTAATAATGATATGTCTGTGTATACTTATTTAGGCTACAAATTATTCTTTTCTCTTACATTTAAATATAAGTAAGTGAATGAATTAGTAGATTACTTCATTACTTGTATTATGAATATACAAATGAGTATTGATTTTATATTTGTTAGAACTTCAATTACGTTTACTTAATTTTCACGCGCACGCACGTGAAGATATTATTAATACTTTATGAGATGTTACCACATTATATAATGAAATTAAATATGATTCATATATCATTTAGAACCTGTACTGGTCTGGACTGCTTTTCATTGAAAATAATGTACGAGTAACTGATTTAATGAGTGAATGAACGTAAATCACGTATAGATGGGAATGGTTGTGCTATTATTGTTTGTGCAATGACAATGAATGGCAGCAAAGGCATGGTGACTTAGCGGATGAGCATCTGACTTCTTTTACACCATCTTCAAACATTCTGTATCACTTTTACATATGTTGATACGCCAACGCAGGACGTTTCGCACGACAATTCATCACCACCGCGGAGATCCGAGACAGGTTCTCGCATGCGCCCCAGAGCCTACCCCATACACGCCAAGATAGCTGTGTAACCCCGCAACACCGAGGCACGACTCTGATTCAAAGAACAATTAATATCGCTGCCGCGGGACAACTTACGCCGATGCCAAGCAGGCCAAGACCGTAGCTGCGACTGAGCCCTCAGGCGCCTCCGTGACATCACTTTCACTTATGACTACAGAACAATGGGAAACCATAACCATTATTGATAATGTTCGATCTTCTAGTAATCGTTTGCATGGTGAGTTAGTTCTCTAAATCGTCTTAAATTATTGATACGGAAGCTTGTAATCATGTTACATGTAATATTTCCAATTTGTTTAACATAAGAAATGATAATTGCATTGTCGGACTTCCTAATGGCCACAAAATTGTTGGTAACAAAAAAGACAGTGTGATTAAAAGTAATGTAATATTTTGATTATTATAAAAGGCTTCCAACCGATAGTTCAGGAGGAGGCAAACGGCTACTCCCGCCACAAGTACACCCCAACCAAAACTAACATCACCAAAAATGCTCGATTTTGCCTACTCTCTTTCCATAATCTTTGCCTACTCTCTTTCCTCTAACTCAACATCAACGTCGTCACCTTTTTTTCTCGATTTCTTATCCCACCACAAGTACACCCCAATCAAAACCAACATCACCAAAATTGCTGGACCAGTACCACTTAGTCCAAAAACCAAAGCTGCTAGATTTTTAATCAGTATGGTAGCAGTACTAGTAGCCATTATGACCGAATGAATTTTTAATCATCCATACAAAACTATTAAGCAAATCGATTGAAGAGATTGCCTGCCATGGACGTTTCACCTACACGGGACCTTTCAAACGTTTCTCCTCAGGTCTTCATTACAACAAATGCTTTGAATTTGAAAAGGCTCTCCTTCTCTTTATATACCCACGGGAGGAAGCATGCATTTGGCCCTTCCTATCCGAGTTCTCGTTCCATTACACAGTTTCTTCTTATTCCACTTCTTTCAGGGCGGAGCCACGAACTAATTATAGGATGAGCCATATATAAAAGAAACATTAAGATTTAGACAAGGTGGGCCAAATAACGTAGATTTACAAAATTTTAATGAAATATGTGACGTTTATGTATCATTTTTCTAACAAATTAAAGATAAAATTAACATTTGTAATCAAGGCCGAGGCCTACTTTGGCCCTTACATAGCCCGCCCCCTCTTTCCACTCTTTCTTCGAAAGCACCTCTTCCCATAACGGCCCGTACTCAAGCCGGTATTCACGCTCTTTAGGTCCTCACCTCTCTGTAAGGCCGAGGCCTGGCCGGGGCAAAGATTGCATTCTCCTCCTCCGTCTCCTACGAGGCCCGGCTGCTCTCTCGGCCCCGGGTGGCGGCCCCAAAGGCATCGCTTACACTTCCTTCGCCCCTAGAGCAGACTGCTTACACTTCCTTTCTGCCTATCCTCGATCAGGGGGAAATGAAGAGGATCTCCTGCTGGCCTCGGCCCTAGGGCCGCTTCAAGAAGCTTTCCGGCTCGGGCCGCCAGGGAATTCGTTCTTCCCCGTTTCCATTTACCCTTATATGTTTCCTTTGCTCCATCTAACCTTCCATTCTTCCGTCGTGATGCTTCTACTTTATGACCCTAAGTGGGATTTGCAATCGGCTCTTCACCAACAGATTTAGATTTGGACATGGAACTCGCTCCAAAGAACGTGTTTGTGTGAACACATCGGGAGAAGCAACTCTGTGAGGTCAGATTGCTGCGGGCTCCGCTAGCCATTTCCCTAGGGGAGCGGCCCCTAAATAAGGACCCAGAAAGCCAGGAGTGAGCGACGAGTTCTTCAGTTGCCCGCGCCACTGTAGTGAGATGGATGACCTCCGACCAGCTTACAACAAGACAGCCCCTTCGCTGCCATCGTGTGGGCCGCCGTTTCCGCCGATTTTGTTCTCACTACTACGATCGGATCCCCCTAGCCTCCCGCTCTAGCGGAGTATTATGTGAGGCAAGCACTCCACTCGGTGGCCGGACACCAACCCCTTCTTCCCATTTATGCGATCGTCCCTATCCCTAGGCCTTAGATTTTTCCTTTTGTACTTTTCAATTTTTGTAAACTTTTGTGTTCCCCTAGTGGAAGAATAAAAGTTTTTTCTTGATTTTACTGTCTTGTTCCATTTCCTTGTTCCTTTCTGCGTGCTTTTAGTTATACTTTGTATTTTCGTACATACCTCTGCTCTCGCCTGGCTCATCGACCTTTTTGGTCGAGGATCTCAGCCATGGCGGCTGTGGGTTCTACCTAGAGTTTTGTATCCTTGTTTTTTCCTTTCCATGGGTCCTTTCCCATGCTTATATACCTTGAAAATTCGGATCCTACACAAGGTGGCGGATTGTACATAGGATAGCTCCCTCTACCCAGGGTCTCCTACTTGTTCAATACAAGAGGATTCAGTCCTCTGATTAGTCAGGTAGTAGAATATAATCAATATTAGATAGATTTTATCAATCCACTTTAAGGTCTACTCTCGGCAGCCTAGCTCAATTAATTTTCTAATCCATATAGAACTTTAATGGCACAAATAGTTTTAATCAATCAAGTCTTTAATTCTGAAATAATAAGAGAGGGCTTACACATAGTATTTTGAGTATAAGTGTTGGCCCCACAACCTCGCACTCGATTCTTCAAGGGTCGCTACCATACGTGACTGGTCCCACTATCCTCCGGATGATGTACGATCCCTCCCAAGGAGACTCCAACTTTCTGAGTTTTCCACGAGCGGATGCTTGTCTTGCTTTCAGGACTAGGTCACCCACAAGGAAATTGCCTTGCACTGCACCTTCTTGTCAGAAAAGAATTATCTTTTTCTTGTATTTGGCTATTTTATCCATTACGGCATGTCTTTTCTCTTCCAACAAGTCTAGGTTGAGTCGCAAGCCCTGCTCATTAGCTAGCTCATCATAATATGTCACTCGAGCCATTTCCGCGTGAATCTCCACTGCAATGGCACGGAGTCAGTAATCGGCCAAGGGGTTTTTTCGCGATCGGATTCGGGGTTGTCTGGAACGACTATAACACTGTCGGAAGCTCCTGATCCCAACTACCTCCCTCCTGTTGCAACCTTTTCTTCATGCCCTTGAAGGTTACCCGATTCATCACTTCTACTTAGTCATTTGCTTCGCGATAGACATCGAGGTCGTCTCGTGATATATCCACCTCCTCCGTACGTAACACTTCCACTTGGCCATTCGCTTGTGAATTAGTCCTGTCCGCGACTAGTACCCGGGCACTCAGTCCCTTGTGAAGATTTCTTTTATGAACTGACACCCGCTCCGATTCCCGCCTAGGGAGTAGGTTCACTCACCCATTCTGTGAAGGCAATACACGCCACTATGGCATAATCTCTGATCCAAAGTAGCTTAGGGAGATCCCCTACTATATCGACTCCACACTAGTAGAATGGGATGAGGCAGAGCATACTAACCATTTCGTGAGGAGGCAGATAGGGAATGATTGCGTGTCTTTGGCATGAATCGCATCTCCTTACGTGGTCTCTGGAAAGATTTGTATATTGATGGCCATAATACTCCCATCTTAGATCTTCTAGGGGGTTTTGCATTGATAAGACTTTCACACATGCCCTCATGCACTTCCTCGAGCGCAACCAACCCTACTTCCCTTGTCACGCATCTGAGCAGCGGACTGAAGATCTCGGTACAATATCCGTCCGTACTTTAATTCGATCATGTAATTTTGTTAGCCACCGTGAGGATCTCTCTCTCGGTAGGGTGCCGGTCCTCAAGAAGTCCAAGAAATCTTGATACCAAGGCTCCGGGGAACCCCCCTCACTCTCCGAAGCGTTGTTATTCATTACCTCCTTTGTCCGGAAGGCTTCATCTTCGACCTATTCGACCACCGTGGCCTCATGGAGTGTCTCAGATTCTTTGCCGAGCAAGCCGATAACTCTGTCATTGCTTCTCTAGGCACATGCTATATATGACAAGATCGGAAAAGTTTGGTGAGTTTCTAGACCCTTCTTAGGTATCCGACCAACCTTTCTCTAGTCTCATCAATTTTAAACTCGCCTTCATTACTGCCAACCAACCGAGAATCCTTAAACGGATGCTGCTTCACCCCCAAAGACAAGGCTTCATATCAAATTTTGTTGTTCATGGCCTTGAAGGTGAACCGTAGAGCATATTCTATCTTGTTGCCCTCCGGGGACCACAACAAAGATCCTGCCAACGAAATTTCGATTACTCTCACCATTCACGAGCAACCGCACCCTTCTCGAGGCATCTATCAGGTTGATCAACTCGTGTGCCTCCTCAACCGGCCCATGGGTGCATTCAACAACGAAGTCCGCCAATGCTTGAGCCTTGATACTCGTCCGTGGCTCGTTCCTCAAATCAAATGCAACGAGTTCTATGACCCACTTTGTTGGTGTTTCCAATATATAAATAATATTCTAACAATACTGTGGATATGAATCCCATGATCACTACCAGTTGTATAAACAATAATTAAGAGACAAAAAATTATGTACCGTTCTTCGGAAATAATTATCAGAATAACTGCAGCGGAATATTGTGACGAAGACCCCACGAGCATCCAAAATAGAATGCCTCCAAGATTATCCACACCAACGAGCAAACAAGTCCATCCGGGAGTTTTACTAGAACTCTTTTAAAATATTGAACTACGCAAGGGTTAGCGAGAAAAATTCAAAGGAATTCTTCCTTTCTTGCGTCGACAAAGAAGAGGAGGGAGAGAGGAAGCTTTTGCCTTTCTAAAAGTGAATAAACTCTACCACATCCTTTAGCTTGTTTTAGTCGAACCATAGGGGAGGGGGAGTTTTGGAATCTTCTTACTTCTTATCCCTAAAATAAAGGCGCGTTAATTGGTAGGTAGAATATTCAACAATGATCCCTACCTCCTAACCCTATTCTAGCCAAACTAGGGGTGAATTTCCAACAATTGGAAATTTGCCCCAATGTTCTTATATAGTTCCATTTTAAACCTCGAAAGTTATAATTAAATTATGACTCACTTTCGTTGTATGTGTGTGACCTCTTAAGCTTGATTGACAAAAGTCATATACTAATAAATATTAACAGAGCATTATATATTAGTATATTGATTATGAGCGGACCCTAGTGAGTCATCATAACTCTAATGTCATCACGAGTATCCTAATATAGAACATTACAATTTATTCAAGCGTATACGAACTTAAAACTTAAATGAGTTAATTAGTTTGTACAATCGAATTATTCCAGCAGGGCTGTTGACTATCTCATATTTCAACCTTTACAGCTTGCCCTTGGGCGATTACTTATGCTCAGCGATTCCTTCGTACTAGTTTTCCAACGGTCGAGCTATGATAAGATTATTGTCACCAAACTCTCACAAGCCCCGAAGTTTCCATGGCTTCCACCAGTTAATGTGATAGCTTGACACCAAACTGGAGATGGCCATTACAATCGTAAATTAATCCATGAATGAAAACTACCTACATATATAGTTTGTAAAAATAACTTATGATCTATAGGTGTTTCCATCATTACATTTATAGCATACCCAACACAATGCCATTATAGTCTTCCTTTTACAAAAGACGTTTGACAAGGTAAAAATACATTACTCTTGTAAGATAGAATCCTGCCACGCAGGTCTAAGAATCGCCATTTAACCATAAGTTTTGTGAGAATTCATCTTAGGACGTAATATGTTATCTTCTAAGTTTCTCACGGTGGTAATGTCCGGTCTTTGCCAAGTACTTCGACATGCATACGTGTGATTGATTAGAGTACACTCCTTTCTGATCTAAGAAATGTGATCAAACAACGAATCCTTGCGGTAAGTCATTTGGTGTTCGATTCAATCGTTAACACCTAGCTCGGGACAAACAATCTAAATTCGTTCTCTAGGCTTGACAGAGGATCTCTTGTTCAAATCATCCATCCGAAGACCTCTCTAGAGAACTTTAGATTGTTGGCGGAATCATATTATTGCTTGGGCAATCAGGTATACATATATATATGCAAATCTATAAATATATACAAATAATTAAACAAGGTAAATATATTCAAATGAATTTAGAAGCTAAAAATTCATGCATTGTCTTGATAATTGAAATATTTATAAATAAAATTGGGCCCCCTTAAAACTAACACCGCTCCACGTACATTTCGATCCGGCAATGCGTGTGCTGCTTATCATGTTTGATTTGAGTTAGGGGAGTTTAGTTAAAGGGGAATTACACTAAATATTATTTGTCTACTTTATATACGCTTACGTCTCCTCTTTTAGATATGTCCCGAATAAAATGGTATTTCCTGAGTACATGCTTGGATCGGTGATGTGCACTTGGCTCGTAAGCAGGCAATTTCCCAGTATTGTCGCGAGTAGGCATGCTTTGAGTTACCGATGCTAGGCGCGCTCAGCTCACTCTGAGGCTTCTTGTTGAATCCAACAAGCTTCTTTTGCGACTTCTGATTCTACAATGTACTCGGCTTCTATTGTCGAATTCGGCCCACGGTGTCTTGCTTTCTCTTGCACCAAGACACTACTCCACTGGTCAGGCCGAGGAGACACATAACCCGAGGCTGATGCGAAATCATCTTTGTCCTTTTTAGGCGGCATCGGTGTAGCCTTAGGCTAAAAATCATCCTCCTCTCAAGTACACGAGACATACATCATGGTTCTTCTCAAGTACTTAAGGATGGCGCTACCGATATTCCAATGTGCATCACTGGACATGATTAGTAAGAACTTGTTATACTCAGCGTAAGAAATGCAGTCGTGGCACAACATAGGCGTACATGATGGATCCCATGGCGAGCATATGGAACCTTACTCATTCATGTTATCTCAAGTTTTTGTAGTGTGACTATAGAGCAGTAGGGAGATATTCCATGTCATGGAAGATTACCCCTTTAAGATTTTCCAGTATGAAATCTATCTTGAAAATTATCAATATAGGTGTTACATTTCAGTCCGATGAGCTTATGAATCGATTGCTATATATTTTGATTCTAAGAATGTATTGGACTTCTCTCTAAATCATTCATTGAGAAACATTGCACAACCATGCTCAAATATAGGGACCTGATTAAATATGAATCCCATTATGCTTTGTATACACAAGAATGTAGCCGTTCTAGCAAATCCAGAAAGCACTGATTTCAAACGAAGATTCCAACTCGCCTTTGGGTCCTTAAGGAATGTCATTTTTTACATCCATCGCCATTTTACATCCATACACCATTCTTACGTATCCTTGCATAAGGTTGACATTTTCAATTTAGAAGATTTAAACTTCCATGTTTTAGCATTGGAACATTGGACATCACTAGTGTCAATATATGTTGTTGATAAAGCCAAGCTTCTCGTCATCTTCTTCAAGTTACGGAGGGAAGCTTTTGGGTTAACACGTATTCGGTTCTTTCGAGGACTTGAAATATTCTGAGTTCTAATGATCTAGGAAGTTAATGCCATTTAGTTTCCATTTTTCCAATGCGGATGGAGGTTTTAGGGTACTAGTATTGGAATTGAACGACTATAGAAGATCACGTAAAACAAACAATAATTCAGTTTTTAGTTTATAAAAGATGTTCTAATGCAGAACATAAATACTAGTGATTCTGATCGATTAAAGGCACAGTATACCAAAGACTCCCATGCGGCGAATCTCGATCATATGGGTTGGTGATCATACACACTAAGTATGTTTAACATAATCGTTGGCATCACTAAAAAGTTAAAACCACATTGTATTAGTGAGCCTCTTTTTTTCCACGGTTCGATGTCTTGACATCGTACACCCTTAAGTAACCAAAAACTCATTAACAATTCGGAATGTTGGATTGCAAAGTCTAAGTCTTGACTTGAGATCCCAAGATGAAGCGTGTCATACTAACATGTCCGCCCGCCTCACGACTTTAGAGTTTGGTGTGATAATATTGCTTAACTTTATGGTGGGATTAGTTACGCTTATGTCACTTACGATTATGCTAAGACATACATTTTATCGGCCAGTTTATATCATCAACGAAAGGCTAAACATAACACTTGAGATACATGGTATGACTTGCATTAGAAAATCTGAGGAAACTTATAATAGTTCTTAACTAGCTTTATTTTCCGTTAGCGACTCTACAGTGAATTCTCCATCTTTTAATTATATTAACGAGTTAAGTAATTAATTCACATGTCGTTCATTCATAAATCTCATGACATCCATCAATATATCTAAACATATATTATACATGAATAAATTAATTATCTAAATTATATTTATACATGTATATCATGGATGAGTAAATTGAGCAATGCGGCTCCGTCAATGGAAATTTTTATACTATTGTTTAATTGCTCGAGATAATATAAGCGATTACTTATTAAAAATTCAACTCCGAATTTTATATCATTATATAAGTATTTAGTTATCAAATGTTTATACTTATCTAATTTAAATATTTTTAATTTATTTCTAATCAATTAATTATTTCCGTTTTAACAAATTAAAATTAATTTTTAATTTAATTGTCGCTCAAATTAAATTGAATAAATTAATCACGAGGCGAAATTAATTTCAAATCAATTTGTCGTTGTCCGATCATCTTAACGAGCAGCTCAAGCTGAGCGATAAGCGGGCGGGCAAAGGCAGCCATTATATGAATAATTGGTGGGCGTGTTTAAATTACGTTCCACCTCAGAAGAGAGGCAATAAGTGAATTCGACTCTTATGTTTTTGACTTAATTAAAATAGTTTTTAAGATACAACAGTGTCAATGATTCTAGTATTACAATATATTAATTTGAAGCCGACAGCATGATAATATTTAGTTTACATTTTCATACATAAGCGAAGTTAAAGATTAATCGTAAGCAAAATATAGCATATTTCGAACTCATAAAATTCATGAACTATTATTGCATAAACACAATCTAGTAGCTGGCTCAGATGGTTACTTTGTTGTTGTTTTGTAGCATTATAAAATAATATTCTAACAATACTATGGATACGAATTCCATGATCCTTACCGGTTGTATAAACTTAATAATTAAGAAGGCAGAAAAATATGTACCGTTCTTCGAGAATAATAGTAGGAATAAGCATGGCGGAATATTGTAGCGAAGACCCCTGAACATGAAAATTTGAATGCCTCAAAGATGCGTCCACACCAACGGCGAACAAGTCCCTCCGAGTTTTTTGTTGGAAATGGGTGTATATTGATTTCTATAATTATGCCCATTGCGACAATTTTTTGTAATGTTTTCATTTACTCGTTTTAGTTAAATGAGATTGATCAAACTAATTATAATTACTAGTCGAGGTTCTCATGAAAATAGCCAGGGGATGCAGCCGGATTGCTAGATCCCATGTATAATCGTTATAATAATAATAATGATGATTATATTATTATACGACATGTATTGAGCCTAGTTACACTCTGATGACATTTGAGTTTTTATTTCATGAATGAAAATTAAATCGTGATTGCTAAATTGAGAGAGTTGATTGAAAGCAACGAGATACTCAATCGAGGTTGACACTTATAGTGCTGTAAAAATATAAATGGAGACGAAACCAATTTAATTAACTTGTTAGATTAATTAATATATGGTTTGACTAATGGAGCTACATTAGTGACCTTTTAGTTACTTACTGGGTTAGCATTTAACTAATTACTTGGGTTTTAACGAGTTCAGCTTGTTAGTTAACGAGTCAAGCTATTCGGGTTAAAGAAGAGTGTGCCTATATAGTTTTTTCTTCAGTGGCATCATGAGCATGTTTAAGTTTGTATATTTTCGATTACATTAGATTTGTGTTTCATGAATTGAAAGGGTTTTAAAACTTGTTTTGATTAAAAATCTAAACGTTTTAATAGGATTTGAGGCATTTAAATCCACAAAAAATCATCACGTTTTTTTTTCTAAACTCCAGATGATACAAGAACAATGTCCAAATATTTTCATAATTTTCTGGACAGTTTAAGTATCCCAAAACAATTTTTTGATTTCTGGAGTATTAATTGGATAATTAATTATTGCAAAACGTTTTTTACAAAATTCCAATTAGAAAACTTAAAAAAATTATGAGGAATAATACATTGTTGAATTTCCAGAGGAGAAACATTTGGATGAGTTTAAAGCCCTCAAATCGGTTTTTTCAACAATTGAATTGAATCGGAAAAACTGGATATTAAGTGAAATGGAGGTGCGACCTTGCGGAGGCCTCGAGGTGCGTCCGGTGGCAAGCGGGGACGGTTCGGCCCGGATTGGACACGCCTACGGATGTGTATTATTTGTCAATATTACTTTTACATAGAAAGTATTGTAATGAGTCTATAAAGATGTGTATTATTTGTTTTATTTTCATGATGTGTATATTACTTGAGTATGTGCTATATAACATGTTAAATAATATCAAATAGTATTAATATCACAACTAAAATTTAAGCATCGTATCAAGCCAATTTTATTGTTGTGCAACTTATCACATTCTTGGGCATCTTGTGGGTAAGCGGAGTGCATTAATGCCGTGATATGTATGTTGGCAATGGATCATGTTAGTGATTTCCGCTAACGTTTGTGGGCTTTCATATGATCATTCCAAATATCGAATTAGTTTAATTAGTTTGCCCTAACGGTGATTTCCACCTTATTTGTGGGCTTGGTGATACAATTTGTTTGTTAGCGTCACAGCCAAGGCATGCTAGTAGTAACACAAGGATTGCTATGTGGTTACATAATTGGTTAGTTAACCCTACTAGCATGTTAGTTTTTTCAAAATGTTGTAGGTATTCTTTGTTTGAAAATCAGGGATAGTATTAATATTTGTGAGATTTTGAGTGTTAGTACTTTACAATTTATTTTGTAAGTGTTTAACATGATAGATTACTAAATTATTGTCTTTTACATATTTATTCTTGTAGAATTGAAATGGCTGCCCCTAACACACCTAAAAATCTGCTTCAAACAACATTGACTCGTTGCTTGTATAATGGTGCAAATTATGAGACATAGTCTCGTAGGTTGAAGGTTGTCTGGTGCCCACACTTTTAGTCGAATATGTATTATATAACGGACTTCCTAAGAAGCCTTGTGGGATCACGGATGTAGATACCTGGAAGAAATATGAGTTGCATAAAGAGGATGCTCTAAAAGCCAAGTGTCTTATGCTTACTCGGATGGAACCGGAGTTTCAGGTTCTGTATGATGAGGATCATGCATATGACATTTATCGGAAACTCTGGAGTGTATCGAAGGAGCGAGCAAGGCATGAGAAGTACGAATCATTTCATGCTCTTATTGATTGGAGACGCTTGCTTTATGGATTGGTATTAACCCCAAGATAATGGTTTAAAATTTGAGCAGTGTAGATCTTTCGGGATACCGATTTGATCAAAATTAGAGTTTAGAGTCATTATGAGTTACGCTTCAAGCGTGTGTCTAAGATGCATCGAGAGGTTATATGAGATACAAGTTGACTAAGCCACCATGAGATGTACACCAGCAGTCACCATTGCTTGGAAGCAAATGAGTGTTTGGATTTGAACAGAAGGAATTGTAATTATGTTAATGTCATTTTAAGCAGCAAGCTTCGCAAGACGAAGAGAGGCAAAGGTATCTCCAAAGATGATATCTGTCACTATTGCAAACTCAAAGGTCAATGGAAAGGTACCTGTAAGAAGTTCAATGAAGATAGGAAAAATGGTCTGACGATCACTAAGCCTAAATGTACTTTTGTTATTAAAGTTTATAGAACTTTCAATTTTACTTCGTGGGTGCTAGACACTGGTTGTGGTTCTCACATTTGTAGAAATATCTAGGAGGCGCAATCAAGTGAGCTTCGAAGAGGAGATGGATACTTGTATTGAGCGGCCGCCGAGGTTGCGGTAGTAGCGATGAGATCCATCAGTTTAAATTTGCCTACGGGCCTCGTGTTAAATTTGAACAATGTTTACTATGTGCCTGCGATTAGCAGAAATATTATTTCCATTTCGGTTTTGAATAACGAAGGTTTTTCATTTTCGATTGATCCCAATGCATTTAGGATCTCGGGAGGCCAGTATAATTTATGTGTCATCTCTCCCAGTGATATGTCATTTTAGAACGCATCTTGACAATAAGATTAATCTAAAGAAATATATGAATAAGCTTCTTGACTTGAACCCTACATACTGTGGCATTGCAGATTGGATCATATACTTGAGACCCGTATCAAAAGAAACTTGACTCCGGTGGAATACTTGAAGGTTTGATTGTGAATCCTCACGATAAGTTTGAATGCTCAAGGAAAATGATCAAATCACCGCTTCAGGATTCAATGAAAGTGCAAGTGACTTATTAGGGGATCATACACTGATATATGTGGACCAATGAACACACATGCAGAGAGTGGTTATAATTTCACCCGATGATTACGGTAGATATGTTTATGTGTATACGTGAGACAAAAACATGAATCCTTGGAGAAATTTAAAATTTCAAAATGGAAGTACAAAACCAATTGAACAAGGGCTATAAGATTAAGTCGGTTTGATAGATGAGGAGAATATTTAAGTGCTTGGGTTATGTTCATCTTTAGAGAATGTGGTATTGTTTCACTACTTCATCCCGGCCCCTAGAGCATATGACATAATGGCGTGTTGAAAGAATCGAACCTTGGTTGATCTATGATAAACCTATCGATTTACTAGTTTAATTTTGGGAATATGTACTACAAAGCGTAACACTCACACTTAATAAATGTGGAGCTAAATCGAGAAAGAAAACTCCTAAATAGTGGTTTGAAGTCTCCCAAGTTAGGTTTAGAAAGATTTGGTACGTAGAGGCTATGTAAATAAATTAACAAAGGCCAAAACTAGCTCCCAAAGTCGATCCAATGCTACTTTATTGGATATTCAAAGGCTGTTGGTGCACTACTTCTACGAAGCATGAGAATAAAATATTAGATTTGCTGAATCATAGTGTTCTTTGAAAAGGAATATCTATCGAGAAGGGTTAAGTGAAGGTGTTAAATCTTGAGGAAACTTCAGAGATGATGAAAGCGGCATCCCGATACACCTAGTGTAGAGGCGGCGGCGCACCACAGTGGGCACCTTCTTACATAGAAGACTCAATTCTTGATCCACAGGAAGTTGTGAAAGAACAACCCCTAGGAGATCCACTAGAGATCGTCAAGAACCATACCATTGGTATGATGAAGCTTTCATGATTGGTAGCGAGCCTACCTCTTACGAGGGAAGCGATAGAATATAAAAATGTTGATAAATGGGCGATAGGCATGAAGTTTGAGATGGATTCGATATGCCAAAATAAGGTTTGGTCCTTGTTGGGTTACCCAATGAGGTTTGCTCCATTGAGTGTAAATTGGTATTTAGAAGAAACATGACAAGATGGAAGCGTCCATGTTTCAAGGCTAGGACCGTAGCGAAGGTTTCAAAGCAAGTTCATGGCATTTGACATGATGAAACCTGATAAGCCCGTTAGGCGTGGCAGAGATCCATCGGATAATCTTAGCCATTGCTACATTCCATAACTATGAGATACCAGCAAATGGATAGCGAACCGCTTTCTGAATGGAAATCTTGGCGAAGATGTGTGCACAACCTGGAAGCCTTTCATTGTCGAAAGGACTTAAGAATGTTTGTAAGCTACGGAGGTCCATTTATGGTCTCAAGCAAACATCCAGCGATTTGGAATCTCCGTTTTGGCGAATCAATCAAGATTTTGGATTCATGAGAAGCGAAGAAGAATCTTATTTATACAAGAAGATGAGTGAGGAGTTATAACATTTATAGTCCCTATGTCGATGACATAGTAATGGGTGGAAACTTAAATGTATAGAGAGTTACTAAACTCGATCAAAGATTAGGCGTGTAAATGTTCGATGATAGAATTAGGTGAAGCACAATATATTCCGGGTAAAATTCATCGAGATGGAAATAATCGGTGATCGGACTGCCGGAACACTTATATCAATAATGTATTACAAAGGTTGAAATGCATGATTCGAGTAATCCCATGAGACATGAGTTGCTCAGGTAAAATCACGGTGTCCATACTTATCTTTGAGATGAACAAGATGAAGGACATATCTGCGCTTGACTATAGGGTCCATCATGTATGTCATCTTTGTACATACGACATGACATCATCATATACACTAAGTGCTACATGATACCAAGCTAATCGGTAGAAACCCTTGGATTGCGATGAATAGCATTTTAAGAAATATTTGAGAAGGAGTAAGATGTATTCTTGGTATATGGTGGAGATGAAGAGTTGGTTGTTACGGGTACACCGATGCCGGTTCTAAAGCCGCTTGAGAGATGACTACCGTTCAGTCTGGTACATGTTTTTGTCTTAATGGTGGGCAGGTATCTTGGAGAAGTTGCAAACCAAGTACCATGCTTCGATTCTACTATAGAATACGAATACATTACGGCATAGGGCGCCACAAAGAAGCTTGTTGATTTAACGCAATACGTAACTGG